>JAGFPH010000328.1:329712-369898 GCA_018207615.1 Philaenus spumarius | reverse complement strand
TTAACCACTAACGGCAATGCAAAACGGTAAATAAGTCTGTGGCCTATCAATACCAGAATTTATATAAAGCTATGAACCGGAATGTCATAAATCACAAAATGGAACTGTCAAGAACAATTCATGTCAATTAGTAGAGATGGAATTTTGTAAACTTTGATTTCATAGAAAAAATAAAAAACATAATACCCAAACATAATTATATGATTGCATCATTCGATATCATTAATCTCTACACTAACATCCCTGTCCAAGAAACTTTAACCATTGTAAATGAACATCTTACCTCTGCAAATATACTAGAACCAAAACAAATTGCAGAGTGCATGCGTTTATTGTCAGTTATTTTAAAGCAAAATTATTTCACCTTCAATAGTGAATTCTATACCCAAAATGACGGCTTAACAATGGGATCACCGCTGTCCAGTTTGTTGGCAGATATTTACTTGAACCACTACGAAAATACGTACCTTTTGTCGGGTTTGAACAAATTTAAGAAAAACATCATATATTATGCACGTTATGTGGACGATACCTTTATAATCATCGACTGAAATATGCGACTGTTAGCGAATTTAAAAAACTACATGAACAGTATTAATAATAAAATACAATTCACTTTAGAAACAGAAAACAATAATAGAATACATTTTTTGGACCTCACAGTACCGGTAACTAGATTATCCAACACGTTTAAATTCAAAATTTACCGTAAACCTACCACAACAGACATTACCATTCATTCCAGTTCACACCATCCTACCAAACAAAAGTTAGCTGCCTATAATAGTATGGTGCATAGACTTTTATCCGTTCCACTCAGTACAGAAGATTACCAAGATGAACTTAACACCATCAAATATATAGCCTCGGCAAACGGTTACAACACAGTGATTGTAGACAATATTATAAAAAAGCATAAAAACAGAAATCCACTTCGGAAGAAAACTACTAAAAATAAATATATCCCAGCCAAATATGGTAGAGTACTCCCTAAAATATTGAATAATGTGTTTGGAAAACTGTTGGAAAAGCCTATAAAACAGAGAATAGTATTAAAAGAATATTGCAACCCAGAATAATGACACCTCTCGAAGATAAGACCGGCATCTACAGGATTAATTGTAATGATTGTGAACAATATTACATAGGACAAACGGGAAAACCTTTTATACAGCGATACAAGGAACACCTGCCAAAAAGGACACTCCACATAAAATCAAATTTTGCCCGTCACATAATGGACAATGACCACACGTATTCGAGTTTTGATAAAAATTTTAAACCTTTAATTGTATGCAATAAAGGCACATACATGGACGCCGCTGAGGAATACAAAATATACAAGGCATTTAAATTAAAAGATGAACTATTAAATGACCAGCTGAACTTCAAATCCAATAGGCTTTATGATACTGCGATAAGCGTTGACAATAAGATTACTTGAATCAACAGTTCAGTAGTTGGTCAACCTTCCAACGGTGCGCACCGATTCCTCGCATCAATATATGTTTTTGTTAAATGACATGTGTGTTTGTGTTTGTGAAGTGTTTTTAATGTAGTATATGACGACCTGATCTTCAGAGAAGCCAGACGATGGAACATAGATTCCGAAACGCGTTGCCATAATATATAAAGGAAGTCACACGACGGAAATACGAAGGTAAATATAATAATTTTTACTTTAAGTAGTGACTTGGATACTGATACACAATGTTCAAATCATGTTATTACTTTGAACGCATTAAGTGGAAATCAACATAGTGTATTATTATTACATAAAAATATTCCTTTTTCTAATTGTTTATCGTTGATTTTGGATTGGTTAATCCAACCACAATGTCTGTCTACTTTTCGTCACAACTTCCCAAATAAAGAACAAAAAAGAACTACGTACCACTTTTGTTGATCAAAAGGCCAATCTCCAACCATACCAGGTCCTTTTCATGGTGTTTTAAACTACTTTTCGACCATATTTCAAAGTATTGGAAGCTGTTCATCCTCACTAGCCATAAACTTATTAGACATTATATTAATAATATTCAGACAACTACACGAGCACTCTTTGTAAAACTAACTAGTGTAAAAAAATTACTTTGTTGCGCTCCGCTGTCTGCACTTGACTGTTCTTAGAGGAGTCGTCCTGTTGTGCAGATCGGACCGCGGAGGGGTCTACGACAATGGCCCCGTTTGATTACATGTTCTTAAGTAGGCTCCACAGTGCGTTCCACAAAAGTGCGCAGCTAGGGAAACCCAGCTTAAAGAACTTGCATACAAAAAACTTTATAAATACAATTTTAAGTGTTTGTGTTCATGTGCCAAGTGCAAATGTAGAAAGTACAAGGGAAACACTAATTGCTTTGATATAGGCCTAACTGAACATTTTTTACTATTCAAGTCGTGTATAAGAAAATGTAACCAAATAATTGTTTTTGAAGACTTCATAAATTTATTTTTTCATGGGAAGGTTTCTAGCTAACAGTAATGTGTCTTACCTACTATGTATTCCTTATGAACTGATCTGTTTATGCAAATCATCTATACTTAATATAATACACATCAGAATAACATTGTGACTGTAAAAAAATAAAATCTGAACTATAAAATAATGTTGCACATATTATATTTTATAAAGTATGTAATATATAAATAATAATAAATAAATAATGCTTCGGTGTGTTAGGACAGTCTCACGCGTGATAGACGAGGAAGCGCTGTCTAGTTAACCCTCACGAATGAGGGCCGTCAATATTTTTGTATATGTGCGTGTATAGTGTCTTTTATGTATTGTGTTTGTGTTTTTATATTGTATAACGATCTTCAACGGAGGGATCTAATTTCCAACTCATGATGGGACTACGGCCCCGAAACGCGTCTTGAGCAGAAGACCAAATTAAGTCACATGATGGAAACATTCATGTAATATATAGGTAACTATAATTTACAATAAATTTATATAAATACTGTGTAGAGCTTGTATAATGAAAAAATGACCTTCGAAACTTTCAAATGTTACAGGAATCTGACTACATACTTTACCGTGGTACCTCAATTTCATCTTTTAATGTCGACGGTGTTATTTATATCTAAAAATCACCTTTTAGTTTATGCCAACAAAACAACCATGATTATTCTCAGAAGTTCAACAGCGAGCGTATGAATGAATAGGAAGGAAGAATTCAGAAAAAAAATAATTACAAATATCCAATCCTGTTTTAGGTTTTAAAATGTTTAATACAAATTTAATCACAAATGTTTGACTAACAATAATTTACATCCCAAAAAATGTACACTAGTTTTTCTGTGTATATAATACATACTTTGATAACAACTCATTAAATTATATATTATGTAGGACACTTTATAAATTGAATAACATGTGATAGTGAATATTTCAATAATTATTTAAAAATAAATATTAAAGTATAAATATATTTTATATAAAATAAATAATTTATTTTTACTTTACTGGAATACAAATGAATCATAATTCGAACAATATATTAATCTCATTTTATCACTGAAATCTATAAATATATGTATATATTACTACACAAACTTAAGAAAGTTTTTGTACCAAAATACTTTAATTAGTGCTGTATATCATGACAGGTGATATTAACCCTTTCAGGGCGGCTTATTTTACGCTTAAAGAGTAATGTATGTCAACCTAAGTTTTTGCTCAAAGGAGTAATCACGTCATATGACGTTCCTGGATGCCATGGGAACGAGTTTGTTTTACGACTTAAACATTTGGTTATTTCACCACTAGAGTGTAGATCTGTACTGTAAAAGTGTCTTTGTAGTAATATTTGCTACTTTATTCTGCTAGAATGTGCGGGCACGACATTGTGTACACGAAACTGCCTCATCGCTTTGTTTGCTTCTTTCTTCTGTCCCGCGGGTTTCTGACTTTGTTGACTACTTTGTTTGTGAGCTGCTTGTTTTTTTTATAACTGAATTTTTATAATAAATCAATAACTAAATTTTTCTAAATGTTTATTTCTCACTGTTCCTAGTTTGTGAAAAAAATCATGTCATATAATGTAATTACTTTGACAAAACCCAACCTCGAATTTTCAATAATTTTAAAGCAATAAATGTGTTAAAATAATTTTAAAGTTGTAAATGTGTTAAAAATGGACATAGCAAACCATATTTAATAATTATGATTTAAAACAAAATTCTTACTCTGGAAGCATGTCAAATTGTGAGATCTTCCACTCCTACGACGTGATTACTCCTCAAAGGGTAAAAAATGTATGTTTAGTAATTTTATTGCAGAAAGCCTACTTAATAATGGACCAAACATGTAAGTTTGACAAATAAAAATTTTTATAAGTTGTGAATTAAAATTTTTTTTAAAATCATACAAAAAACTTAAAGGGATGTTGGGATGATAAAATTTAGTAAAATAAAAATTAACACAAAAAATTGTGTTAATAAGAACACACAAAAATTGTTCTAATAAGAATGTAGGTTAAAATTTATCTAAACTTAACAACCTAACCTGCCAAAATGGTTCCTGAAATATTAATAAACAACTTTAGAACTCCTTTGTGTTCATCACTAGATGATGTCACATTTATATTTTAACAAATCAAGTACTGAACACAGTATGTTCTAGGATTTAGTGGGTTGTTCCAAGTACTTCAAACAGTTCCGTTACAAACTTCGTATAACGAAGTCGGAACCCACTCAGTGACAAATTTTGTTCAAGTGGACTTTTTATTAATTAAATTACAAGTGAAAAAACATGGACCAAGATCGGGATTTGACCTTTGCCTTTCCGTGGCAACACTCTACCAATGAGCTATCCTGATCCTACAGATCGATGTTATCTCACTTGTACGGTTTTACTGCATTTATGAATTAATAGACTGAATACCTTGCACTGCGACATTGAAAACAATCTCAATTCTTTTTGCAGCCTACAGTGGTGTTATTTATTATTATTTTTAATTTGTAATAAATTACCTGCTTACACACTTCCTCAGCAAGTGCTAAATTAATTAAATTACAAGAACTTTTTATGCTTATGTACTTTGTACTGTGGACGTTTTAATCCCAAGGAAGAAATGGGCCGCATGATATGAATCGATGCCCACCCATATAAGGCTAAAGAGAGAAAAAAAAGTACTTCAATTGCATATTGTAAGAGATGACTAACTTGTGCTAAACATAACATGTTATTCTGTAATTTCCCATTTGACACATTTACCATGAAACAATAACTTTATTATAATTTTTTATTTTACTTCAGGTTAATCACCAACACAACTGATTTATTATTGAGTAAATGTAGTATTTAAAAATGTGTGTTTAATATTAGCAATTTGTGTATGGCCCTACAGTAATAAGTAAATGAAAGGTGTCGAGATTTTTAAAATAGCCGCACAAATGGGCAAGTGGCAGGCCCAGTATTCAGACTTACAAAATCGTTGAACCGAAAACTGTGAAGCAATAGGCAATTGAAGATTATTGCTCTTTCTGATGAATTCCCACCAGTTCATCTATCTACACGATTGTTACAGAAAAGCTTGTATATCACAAATTGTATGAAAGATTAGAACCTGAAAATCCTCACAAACAAATGCAAAGAAAGTGAACAAGTGTTTTTGGATTGCAAAAGTTAGTTTTAGTGTGGTAGTCTTATCACAAAACACATACCTAAGAAAACACTAATAAAACCAATATCAAATATTCAAAACACGATTTCCGAACGTATTCAATCAACTAATAAACATAAAACACACTATAAGTGATCAAATGTAAACAAAGACGTAGTAGACACAATGTCACAAACTTGTGTGGTTAAACAGCTGTTGCACTGCTGAACTAATTTTGTCAAGAAATTCAACAGAAGTATCGTATGTTTTTTTCTTTCAATCAGCCAATTATGCTACAATATCTACAATTATGCTACATTATGCTGCAATATCGATCGCTTCGAGATAGTTTCAAGTTTAGCTGCTAGATAGAAGCATCTGATGGAATGTTCCTGAGCGTACGCTATACGTCAAAACGCGCCGAAGGAAAAGAAATCACGGACGGCAAAACATGTTTGGCTTTTTTAAACCAGGTAAGACAATTAAAGACACATTAGTATGGACAAAACCAATAGAAAACTAAACTTCTGTAACTAGGATCAGGCCTATAGAGTAAGGAGTTTCAAAATGTTAGCCATGCAGTACCCCCGAGACTTCAGGCTAATAAACGCACTTCCAGCTGATCATGGCAATATATTTGTGAAAAATAAACTTGTATGAAAAATTAAAATCAAGCGAAGAAATGATGTTTAATAGTATAAACTATAAATATTCTCATCATTAACTTTCTAGCGTCAATTACTAGCTTTTGAATGGCCAATTTTCAAAATTTGTTGTTGATACTATATTTTTACAGAATAAAGAGTTGATTACAATCAGCTGAAACCACATACTTGTCTGTATAGTGCAATATTAGAGTGAAATAAATACTTTAATTTACATTTTTAATCTTGAAAACTTTTAGATTTTGAAACATGTTTGAATATGGGAATTTTATAGCTTAATCCTAGATCTGGCAATTAGCAGTGCTTTGAACTGGCAATGCTGCATGTAGCCAATCAGAAAAATTGATATTTACAGCATTTAACTACTTCTGGTCATATGGAAAATATTATCAACCTATAGAAAATGTTGAATAAATCTTGCTTAATCTTTGTTAAGAGTTCTCTCCAATTCACAAGCAGAGTCAGCGTTTTGGTGTATTTTCAATATTTGTTTTGATTTTTTTTGTTAAAATTGAGTAGGCAATTAATCTATACTAATATAAAGAGTTAAAATTTGTTTGTATGTAGGAGGTAATCTCTGGAACTACTGAACCGATTGAAAAAATAGTTTTGCTAATAAAAAGCTTCAATATCCCTGAGGCTATAATTAATTTGATAAAAACATTTTTTATTTTAATTTTTGTAATTTTAGTCGGAAAAAAAACTTAGATTAGGCCTAGACTGTAACGAACAAACAAATATTTCTTGAATGTATTTACATTCATTACCATAGCAACCAATTGAATAAAATAACAGATAAAACACCTGTTTACTTTAATGCATTAACACCTGATTTCAAACTTTGAAGCAATTATTTGTATTTCTAACTTTTAGGTTAGGTTTTTATTAAAGTGCAGGCCTGAGCTTTGGTGGTTATTTTAACCTTTATTATAGCTGATGTTATAAAATATACGAAATAATTGATTTTAATATTTAACATTATTTACCAGATCTTAGCTTTGGGGTTATTATTAATCCTACACCTTCAGTATAAAGAAAACATAACATGTGTATAGAAGGTTTCTACATGGTTGGCGTGCGGAGCACGCAGGGGTTTCCCCTAGTAAATTATTATTTACGTATCATTAGAAGGCAAAAGAATACTGTAGTAAGTCATTTAATTGGTTTTGGCTTAGTTTTATAAGTCTTTAACTTGGTTTTATTTGGTATTGTGTATTTTGTTCCAAAATGTTATTTGTTAGAATACGAAGAAAAATACTGTATAAGTATTATTTTTTTAATGTTCCAATATTAGCTCCACAATATTATATGATTGTATATTTTGCAATATAGAAGTGTATACTAGAAATGGCCTGAAAATAATTGTATATAATCAATTGACATACAAACACACGTTTGTGTGAGATTAAATTTGTGGCATTCCAACTAAAAGATGAAATGTGTATGTTAATGTCTAATGACGATCCACAATGCATCAGATGTACTCATTCAACATGTGTGTATTAGTGACTATACTCAGCAGTTTACTTATTTAGCTCATACTCGCTAAACACCACATGGATTTAGTTTTATATTAGTTTACTTTATCCTTGATATTCTAAATAAAAACTACACGTTTATAATGATAACAGCTAACACTCATTGGATTTTTTTTACCCAATTACACAAATTTATTTTATTTTTCTCTAATACTATCAATAAAGGTTATTATTAATCAAAATTGTCTTATTTCTTTATAGTTATCCACATCATACCTTACAGAATTAAATCTCCTATTAAATAAATAAGAATTCCAATAAGATTTTCTTCAAAAATTAAAACGCACAATAAAAAATATTAACCCTTATAGTACCTAACAATGATATATCTTAGTGCTGGGCAACCTAAACAGTTGTAGTTAGATTGTACCAATAGTTATTTCATTAAAAGAATAATTAATTTTCATTTATTTTGTCTATTTAATACCGCACGTTGAACAATCATTATTTGTTTTGAAAAAGTACCAGCTTTTAGTTGTAAACAAATAGTGTCAGCCAACAATCAGAATGTATTTTGAAGTGATATTTTGGAAAAGTTATTACAGAAACCACTTCAAATGCAATACAATGTATATAAAATGCACATTAACTTATAAAAATTTACAGTCTTTTGTACTGTAACATAATAATATAAACCATTACAAGTTGTTTATTTATGCAATTTAGAACATAATTTTATGTTGAGATTTATTATAAATATAATTTCCTTTGCATTACATATTCGTGACGGGTTCTTGGTTCTTAACATTAAAAAGACATTAATATTTCTTGATTTATAGTTCTTGAAATGAACTTCAAACAACTTCACTGTAAGACCTGAAAATGTGATGTTATTATATTGAATACTTTTTTGTACAGATTCTTAAAAACATGAATACAAGATCACTAAAATTACATGGGTGTCGATTTCCACTCACTCTAGTTTAAAAGCCAGAAGTTAAGATGGGTTGAAATCAAAATTCATAAAATGTGTGATCATATTAGACTAATCAAACATATGATTAAAATTTCTTCTTTTTTTAAACTATAAACTTGTATTTTAAGGCTCAATAAATATTTGGTAACAGAAACTAAATCAGTGGATATTATATAAAATAATTGAGTAATTAATATCTTAGTTAAAGCTTATTGGCACATAATAAGCAACCTAACCGTACCAAGTGATTCAAAGTGTTTATTTTCATGTTTTTAAATCTATGCAATCAAATTCAGATGGATGATTCAAACAGATTAAATTACTATGAGACTGTACCTTGCAACTACTCTTACAGTCTGTCAAATCCTTCTCTATAATATAAAAAATATAATACAATAAAAAGCAATATATCTCCACAGTTCATACAATCATAATCAAGAATACAAATAAATAAAAATATAACCTTAAATATAAAAACAAACATTTCTATGATTTATAAATAAACACAGTTCATTTTATAACAAAACATTGGACTTGTAAAACAGTTAATTATTATGGAATGTGATATTATTTAGTGTTAATTTATTTATAAGGAGTGAGATTCTTATTAAAAAAAAAAGTATAAAACTTACAAACTAACGTTTGAGCTTTGTTTGTCTCTAATTATCATTGAGAAGGCCTATATTATTTCATATAAGCTTTAAAAAAATAACTACAATATTTCCTCTGATTAAAATAAACAGCCTGATGGACGTAAACAACAAGACAAAAATGTTTTGTCAAAACTACTTTACTTACACCTATGTCTCACTAACATAGATTTATTATTAATAATTTGATTTTCATATAAATATACATAGTTCAAGCTGTTGGTAAAGTTGAGACAGCATTCCCAGCTTCATCGTACCATCATCTTGACGGACATGAGTTGCTCAGAGCACTGATGCCAGATTGAAGGCTCGACATTGATCCTCTAAACAAACGAGCAACGATATCTATTCTATTCCAAATAAAGTTAATGTTTTATTAAATTTGGATCAACCTTTGGAGAAAAAAATCGTGGCCATTGTTGATAGCCTTAGAATTTAACTTTACACTTGTAGGAAGTGACACACTAAAATAAGGTACCTCTCAAGTGTAAAGTTAAATTATTGTTTTAACATATTTTATTTCTTTGACGTGTAGGACCAATGTACGAAAATATATAATAAATTGAGTGTTGTGTATGTACGAGTGTTTGAGTGGACATAGATAGTTGGCCTGATGATTGCTGCCTGTGGCAAGTGAAACATGTAACCACATAAAAAAAGTAAAGTAAAACTAGAGACTACAGTTGACAATTAATAAATTAAAGATTAAAAATGGTGACCATTGAGCTAGTTGAAAAGAAAGTTACAAATCTTAAACTTTCTTACTAAGGTAACCAAACTCGGTTTAGGGCACACATTACAAACAACTTGAAGGTTCATAAAATCCAATAAAGAGTCAATTATGATATATTTGTTGGCATTTAAAATATCAAGATTAGATACACGAAACAAACTTTCTATGAAAATATTTCTTTTTGACATTTGTAATCAGTTCTGCATTTGTCATAAAAGATGATGAAATAAAGAAACTACAAGGCTGTGACACACAACATGACAAAATTATAATTGTTTCTAGCAACTTTTCAAAAAAGTAAAAGAAATGTATAGAGTATGATACAGGTAGCTCTGTAGTGAGTTCCTTGATGTTTATCTGTAAATTTGCTTTTTATTTTCTCTGCAACAGCGACTTGTTTTTAGATAAGATTAAAGTTTTAAAAGCATTGTATGAGTATCCAAGTCACTATTGATAATAATATTTTTACCTTTTTGTTTCCGTCTTGTGACTTTATCAGCGTTTTTTATATATGACGCATTTCAAAAACTGTTTCATCATCAGATTAATTAATAAATAAATTAACAGTTCACATCACAAAAACAACAACCTACAACTCACGACACATAACACATATAAATTGTCTGATAGACGTCTACTACGGCGGTCGAACGACAACTGATAAGAAGAGGTATTCCATCGCAAAAACTCGGAGATCCTTATAGCCGAGTCATATAATAAGTTTGATTTAAAATGCAATTGGTCATTGAGTAATTCATTGCTATTGTATTTATTAGCCTTATAAATTTCAAATTCATCCAGCGCGTTCATATAAATGTCTTTTGTGCAGATGTGTATGGGTTTTAAATTGGTAGCGAAATCACTGTATTGGTGATTATTGTCTATGAGGTGAATCGCGTAATTTGACTTGTTTCCGTCCAAACTTTTCTTAGGCAAATGTTCCTTAAACCGTGTTAAAAATGGCCTACTGGTTTGACCTATATAGAATTTATCACAATCACTGCATTGGATTCTGTATACCCCAGTTCTTTTTTCAACGGTTCTATTTATTTTGACTGAGTATTTTTCGTACACTATTGTTGGTGTGGAACGCTATAGTAATGTTGATTTTGCGAAGAGTGTTACTTATAATATTGGGAAGAATGTTACCATATAATGTGGATACATAGTTAGTTTTTGTTTTTTCCCTCTGAATGTTATTTTTGTTCTTGTGTTTTTTTAACTAAGTTGTCAACCATTTTGCATTTGTACCCATTGGCCTCTGCTATGTGTTTAATCACATTTAACTCAACATGAAAAGCGTCGTCCTCAAGTGGTACAGAAAGTAATCGGTGTACAAAGCTATTGTAGGCTGTAATTTTTTTTTTTTTTTTTGATAGGATGGTGTGAATCAGCATGGATTGTGGTGTCCGTGGTGGTCGGTTTCCTATAGATATTATATTTAAATGTGTCCTTGTGTTTAGCTACAGTAATGTCCAGAAAATTTAGCTTTTGCTCTGTTTCAATTTCAAGGGTAAATTGAATGTTTTGGTTTATGCTGTTCAAATAATTTTTCAACTGTTCGATTTGTCTTACTGTCCCGTCATATCCAAAAAAAGTATCGTCCACATAACGGGTGTAATGCACAATTTTTTCACATAATTTATTATTATTTTTTGTGAAGAGGTGAGTGTTTTCATAATAATTCAGGTAAACATCAGCTAACAAACCCGATAACGGTGAGCCCATGGCTTAACCCTTCTGCCTGCCTGAAGTATTTGTCGTCAAAAGTAAAGTAATTCTGTTTGAGGAGTACAGTTAACAGGTTGATCAGTTCATGTACAGCATCAGTACTTAAAATGTTCGTCTTGATGAGATTACTTCTTACAATATCAATGGTATCGTGGACAGGCACATTCGTGTATAAATTCACTATGTGAATTGCGATTTTATGATTAGATTGCAGTTTTAAGTTTTTTATCCCATCAATAAAATCAATGCTATTAATGACACTGCGGTTATTATCCAAAATAATACACCTTTTTATCAAACTTACTAATTTTTTTGCAATACAGTAACCCGGTGCGGTAGTGTAATTAATGAGTGGTCTGATTGGCTTGTTAGGTTTGTGAATCTTGGTGAGACCGGTAAATTGGAGAGCATGAGCGTTTATGGGTTTCAATGCGCGGCGTGTAGGTAAGTCAAATAAATGTATACAAGAATTCAACGCAGCATTCAGAGATTTGACGTAATCTTTGGTCGGATCTGTTGCTAAAGTTTCAATGTTATTGCCATTAATGAACTCATAGGTTTTTTTTTTGGGGAGGGTTTAACATACACATAGGTTTTAAAAATATACACATCTTTATACATTATGACCATTGTATTACCCTTATCGGCCTTAGTGACGAGGGCGGCATTGCTGTTCAATTTCTCCTGTATATTATTAAGTGTTCTATGTACACGTGCAAATTTATAATTTATTACGTACACTAAACGTCATATTATATTTACTCTTATTCAGGCAGATATTCAGTTTATTATTAATCAGCACTCTAGACTCCTTTTGAAGTTTATAGTCGGGAATCGATTCAATGACAGACTCGGCATTGATTATTTCGTGAACTATATGGTTGTTATTAGCATGAGGAACATTGTACTTTAGGCCTTTATTGAGTACATCCATTTCATCTTTGTCAAAATCAATTGCTGTTAAGTTTGAGACTCATGCGTAGAATTCGTGTTTGCTTAGGACTTTGTTCTCTGGATATTGTTTGTTTAAGAGACTCTGAAACTTCTGTGTTTGTTTGACAAACTCCATTATATTGTCGATTAAAGCTGGGTGGAAACTATTAAGTAACAATAAATGTGTCCTATACAGTTCCGTATTTAGACTCGCCTTTTTGGAATATAAAGATTTTAGTTCTTGTTTGAGCCTCATTGTTTCGGCGCGTTCTTTTATTTTAATTGCTGTCTTAGAAATGTTAGTTATCTTTATATTGACATGAGCAATACATAATTTGTTGAATTTTATGTTAAGGTTAGTTTTTGCGACGGAATACCTCTTCTTATCAGTTGTCGTTTGACCGCCCGCCGTAGTAAACGTCTATCGGATAATTTATATGTGTTATGTGTCGTGAGTTGTATGTTGTTGTGTTTTTGTGATGTGAACTATTAATTTATTTATTAATTAATCTGATGATGAAACATATTTTTTGAAACGTGTCATATATAAAAAACGCAGACGAAGTCACAAGACGGAAACAAATAAACGGTATCAGTTAACTGACACAAACTTTCTCCCAACTTACTGTAGTCAAAATAATATTGTTTTTAATCATTTTATTTACTACTTTTTAGAACAAAACAAAAAAATAATATTCTACCTACGTCAATCGTATAAAAAAGTTATTGTCCCAGGCGGGATTCGATCGCGCGACCTTTGAATTACTGGCCGTCCTCGCTACCGTTGTGCTACCCCGTGCGGTCGTCGCCGTGATGCTAGATTGACAACATAAACTTGTTTATTTTTTAACATTTCCCCATAATTATGAAACGCCGAAGTTTTGATAAAAGCGGGTGGTGTCATTTTGTTTGGCATCTTAAGCACTATAAATACTGAAAATTTGATCAAAATCGTTAGAGCCGTTTTTGAGAAATTTGCATTTTTGTCGTTTTTTATTGGTTTTTAGGGGTAAATTACCCTTAAAAATTAAAAATTCCAAAAAATGAAAAAAACGCCTGGAGATATTAGGGTTTAGTACCTACATATCAAATTTCATGAAAATCGGACCAATAGTGTCCCCTCTGGTCGTGTATACATACTGACACACTGACAGACAGACACCACGTTAAAAACACTTTTTTGGGTTCAGGGAGCACCAAAACAAAAAATTCCACTAACAATATTTTTGGGTTCAGGGAGCACCATCACAGATAATTGCACTAAACAATTTTTTGGGGTTCTGGGAGCACCAAAACAGATAATTCAACTGAAAATTCAAATTCGAACATTTTTACGAAAACAATACTTTCTCCATATACTACGTATAGGGTGGAGAAAGTAAAAGGTAAAAAGATTACAGTTTGTCCGATCACAAAAATGTTACATCAGTTAACTCTGTTTAGACTAATTATGTTATTTTCTTTGTGATAACAAATAATTCAGTTATAGAACTATTTCTATAACAAAACTGTACTGTAATTTCACCTAAGTTTTAGACACTTCATGAACATGAAACTCATCTTTAGAAACTTACCTATAATCAGCAGAACTTAAAACTTCATAATAGTACATTATTTGTGCTTTCTGAGCAGTTATAGAATCCAACAGATCCAAAGACTGACCACTAAACCTCCATTGTAAGATATAGGTTCCAACTTCGCTAGTTACATGTGAACCTTGAATGCTCTCTCCATCGTGACAGGTGATTGGCTGTTCTGCACGGAAATATTCCACCCCTTCGGTCCAGTTTTTTTCAATTATAGTTCGAAGCTCTCCATCTAACATATTATAGCATTTCATAAGCATAAGAAGATAAACAGTTTTGTATTAAAACAAAAACTGTATAATATTTCAGACATACCTAATTCCACAATACTTTTAATATATAATTTGAATTTATCTCATTAATTTGATCCTCAACCTAGAATATGAAAGCGTGGAAAAAATGTGAGTGCAGTTGAAGATTAGACATTCTTCTTCTTTTAAGTCTGTTTTAAATATATATACAGGGTGTCCCTGAACTCTCTGGAAATGCATATCTTTAAAAATAAATTAATGAATTATAAAATATGCCCCCTTTAAATACAAATGTAACGGTAACTTAATTAAGAAAATCGAATGAGAAATAACAACAACGCAACCATGTTTACAAATAAAAGTATTAGCTGTTTATTAATAGTGAATTATTTACAATCTTTGAATATCAAATTATTTGGTAACCATTACAAAACAAAATAAACATATAAAGCTATAAAAGACAAAATAAAGTTATAAGTTGTTCAAAATGTCGGCCTCAAACACGATTGCACAACCTACAATGTTGTACTAAAGATCGACTAACACTCAAAAATATTTGCTTCTTCTTGAATTTGCTGCAGCTTCGGTAATTCGGCCAACCAAATCCATTTCACTCTCCACTGGTGTACTGTATACTAGTGATTTCATATGACCCCAAAGAAAATAATCGAGTGGTGTGAGGTCAGGGGATCGAGCAGGCCAATGTACTGGTTCCACGTCCCACCCATTTCTGGCCGAGTGTAACATTTAACCTTTTCAGTGGCACGCCCGTATATATACGTTTGTGCTATTATAAACGTATCACAAATACAAACCATACAGACTCACTGAATAAGAACCGAGCAAACTGTTGTAACCGCTCCTAGATGGTGCTGATAAACTATCTTTTCCTTTGCACGTAATATTTAAACCGATAGTAAAGTAACTGAAGTGTTGTTAATTTGTCAGTTTTCCTTAATCAAGCTTAGCCTAGTGGATAACGTTGCGTCTTCCTGAACAGAAGATGCCGGGTTCGAATCTAGGCTAGGGAGACCAGATATCTAATCATATCTATGGTTTGAGGGTAAGAGGGCGGAAGTAAAGCAAACGGTGGTTGGCTCACTTCCAAGCTGAAGGGATATGACTAGATATCTGGTCTCCGGCTGGGGCTGTTTTGCATAATTTTACTAAAGTATTATATATTTACTTAAAAAAAAAACCAGGAAAAATATACTAAACATTTGATTCCTTGATTTTTAGGACAAGTAAATAATCATTTGGTAATGTGACCCTATGTTGTTCTAAACCCGCCACTGAAAAGGTTAAGTAATCATAGACAAAATTACCAAAATGAGCTGGAGCTCCGTCATGCTGAAACCACATTTGATGTCTAATATGCGTGGCACACCTTCTACCTACTCAGGGAGAATGTCTCTGAGAAAGACAAGATATACAGGGGACCTATTTTATTAAAGTTATCTGCTCATATTACGCAAATTTAATTAAATTTTACACCTTAATTAACGCCCTACATATTTCAATAGGGATTCGTTTCTGTGAGTTATCTGAAACACGGGTGAAATCTTTCGCCTGCTGTAAGTCTTTAACGAAGCATTTCCGGACCTATGAATATAAATGAACTCTTTTCATTATTTTTTGCTAGTGGAATCAGCTCAGAAAGTGCTCGGAAAATTATGTAAGTAACTTATTATTTTAGATCATAATAACTTTAAATATTTTGATTCTAGAGTAATTCTGGGTATTGTTGACAACTACCAAGAAATAAACGTTTCCTTTTTTGTCAATATCTCTGTTATCCTTTGATCTACAGACAAAATAAAAAACCATTGTGTTTGTCATTAAAAAAGACAATTTTTTTCTCTCTTGTAATTTTTTTGTAAAGTTAGCGGTTTTTGAGATATTTGACATTAAAAATTAAAACGGCCACCATTTTGAAAATATTTAAAATAGCCTAATGTTCTAATTTTACGTACAGTGATAAAAGGTTAGGCAACAAATAGGTATACAAGGTTTGAGGTCAATATCTTTTCTACATCCAAAAATATTAAGTATTTTGCAAAAAACACATACAGACAGACGAAAAAATAAGCACCGTAGGCCCATGTTTATATCGTGAAATATGTTTGACTGGATCCCAGGAACATATCCACAAAAGGGGTCAAGAGAGTTCGGGGACAACCTGTATATAAAGCTTCAACTTTCTACATTTCTACCAACACAATATTTTATAATTTTTAACAGCTTACACATTTTTTCTGCCCATTTGTTTTTATTTATTATAATTTGTTTCATTAATCATAATTAGTTCCTCCAGACAGTCCTCATAGTTTATCCAACGGTAACAATTACAAGCTCTATTTATTTTTGAAGATAGATGATCCTTTGGTCCATTAAAAATTTGCCAAAAATTAATTGAAAATAGTAATAGTACAAAGGGTTCCATGTGATATGTAACTAAGCTTCTAATTTGAAGTCTAATGAGCATATTCCTCTCATCGATTATTGTTTTGATATTAGAAGTACTGTATTTTCAGTGCCACTTAGAGATGTGTTGATAGTACTGTAATTGGTATTTTGTAATAGTTACCTAGCAGAAATACAAAGTAATCACTACTGTTAGAAGTGATTACGGCAACTTTATTACTATTGCAGTGTAGCCTAGTGAGTCCGAAACTTGAGACTACGAATATTATAGCGCATGCGCAATAGCCCGGTAACGATGGGAATGGGATGTAACGATATAATAAAGGAACGAAGTACGGACAGCGCTAGCGCCGTAGCCCGGTAACAAAGAAAGGAACGAAATTACGGGGAAAATCATTTATTTCAAGTATGAATAATTGGTATGGTGACCTTTTCATTGTTTTACTATTGCGAGTAAGTTTTGTTTTATTTTATGTGTTACTAAATTGGTTTTAATAAAATAATTGTATGCACTGGTGTTAACAAGTACAGTATTTAATTTTATAAATATGAATACTATTATTGATCATTTATTAAACATGTGCTTTCACTCGAGTGATTGTTTACAAAAGTAATGGTTTGTTCAGCAAAGTAGTTACATATTGCTGTACATTAAAATTAGTAATCAAAGTAATTGGAATCAGTATTTTTAATTAGTACTTCAATGTAGCCATAATTGTTACAGCAAAGTAATAATTTGGCCCATCTCTAGTACCGGTACACAGAAAACATCTTTTTCCTTCCATTTAACTGGGAATAAACAGACTAAGCTGGTCAGACCAATCTCTAAAGTTCACACATTTCAGTTGTAAAAGCAGTGTGGTCATTTCAAGTATGAGTACAACAATAAATTTACAGAAAACCACAGTCCCAATTACTTTATATTGGAAGGGGGGGGTCTTCTGAAAATATTTCTATTCAATAAGGTACATGAAACATATGGTTTCTGTTCAAAATAAAACATGGTTTTCCATCACATTACCTGCACTTCCATGAGTCTGTTCTTTATCTATGAGATCTCGTGTTCTCAACACGGTGAAGGTAACATCTTGCCGCATGATATCAAAATCCCAAGTAATAACACTGCCCAGATCTTCTATTCTTACCAACACCTCATGCACCTGGAACATCATTTTGTTATGGCCGTTATAAAACATAGAAAACACAGTGTAAAGACTATTTAACAGATTAAATAATCTTTATGAACAAAAACTGCTTAAAAAGTAATAAAATTGTTTTAAAGATACTTATTAAGTTTTATTATTATTTTCTCTACGCTTTTATACAGTTTACATAATTTATATACACATCTCGGAGAAAATATAGTGCTCTACGGTTTATTGCCTACCTACAAAGGTAAAAAAAAGGAGAACAGTATCAGATCAGCTGAATGTATCAAAGGGTGTATAGATAAAATCATATAGGATGGCGCGTAGTACGAGTGAGACAGAGTAGTATCCCACTACACTTCCCCTCCTAAGTTTAGGCGGAGCATTGTACAGTCAACCCTAGTTATGTTGGCTTTACTTTATGATATCGAGACATTTTAAATAAAACATGTACTAAACACACTTAAAATACGATTTAAATTAAAGGCTATTTTATTACTTATAAAGTAGTTTATTATAAATTTACTATATATATAAGTAAATAGAAAAATACTATATTTACATTACCGTACATTAAATAATTTACTGTCCAACTCTTCAAGTAGTTTCTTATGAATTTAGTATAGATATAAAAAAAGGAATAAAACAATATATTTACATTACATTAAATAATTAACTTCAATTCAGTTAATTATTATAAATTAACTATAGATCTAAGAAAAAGAAAAAAAACAATATGTTTACATTAGGTAGGCTATTACCTGATAATATTGGTTGCGCTTATTTGCAAGCGATTTGTGGACAAACCAAACATCTGACTGAAAAATGTTTGAAATAAAATATGTAGATCAACTAATTTTCTACAACTTTGCCGCTGGAAGTTTCTTTCTACCCTAAAAATAAAAAAAGTTTACGCTTTACTACTTTTTCATGTCCCGATTTAAAAACTCGAAGTATTTGTTATTGTATAAATTCCGAACATTTACTAAACTGGAATATATTTATACTGTTAGTTACAACATATCACGCAGATTACAAATATATAAAATTTGTCCTATTTAAATAATCCTAGTACTGTGCAGAAGCTTGTAATTGAAAGCGCGTCCAATACTAAAAATTGCTCGGCGGCCCTCTAATCGATGGATTTGACACAGACTGTATTTTTCTTACAAAACGACAAAGACTGGTGTTGGAGGGAGAAGGGCATTACTGCTTCTGCGCAAACCACGCGCCATCCTAAATGGTACTACCTATACCTCAGGGATCGATCCTTGGTCCCTTTTTGTTCTTAGTGTATATTAATGATTTGCCTAGCTTTATACCTGTTAAATGTGTTCTGTATGCTGACGACATAACTATTTTACTGAAAAGATATAAATGTAATGAATAAAACAGAAAAAACTGCTCTTTAGAGATCTGATCTCTGGTTTAGTTTTAACAAACTCATTGTAAAAAGTGGAAAACAGAAAAAATCTCTTCTGGTCCCGGCAAGGTGAAGTATTGATCTGTCAAACTTTTTGGTGTGCGTTTTTAGTCAAAACTAGGCTGAGAGACTCACACAAATGGTCTGTGTACAAGATAAGCTAGAGTTAAATTTTAATTAGAAAGTTAATATTGTATGCCAAGCTGATTTTGGTAATAAATGCCAAATTGATTTTGGATACTATGCCTTTTTCCATGCTCATCCTTTTTATGGGAAAATTCCGCAAGAGTAAGGCAGGTTTTTATAAGGTAAAAAAGGTGTAAATAGATGGATTAAAGATATCACTGATCGAAAACCTTGTAGACCACATTTTGTTGATAATACTGGGTGTATAAGTTATAAGTCTGTAACCATCACTGATGATGATGACCTGGTCATCAAAACGCGTTTGAAGTATTAAACGTTTTTTATGAGAAACTGTGTTCTGTTTTTATTTATATAAAGAATATAAAGTTTTTATTATTAAATTTTACATAAATTGGTGAAAATACTATCACAACTTAAACGTATGATAAATGTAGGATAAAAGCAGCAAAAAAATAAATCTATTGTAGTAAGACAGTAATTCCCCAACAGTATAGTTATACTTTTTTTACATATTTTTAAAGAATTGTTTTCAAAATTTGTGATGGATAATTTAAAAATGAAATTTTAAGAGCCCTGGCCACCCCTACATTTAGTAATAGTAATAACTCTGCTTTATACATTGCTAAAATAAATAAGTGTAAATGCAAATAAAGTATAATATTTGAGGAAAGTGCATATAAAGTAAATACGAACAGCTGGTACCTGTCCTTTAGCCAAGCTGACTGAATGATAAATGGAATCATCAACCATGTGCCCTCCTTCTCTTTCCATTTCACCTTCAGTTAAATAAAGACCTTTCGGCACCAAACCTCCTTCTTGCACTTTAGTCTGTATAAACAAAACAATTCATTTATTCATACATATTAACAAGATACATTTAAGTTCTTAGTTGGTTTACACATATACAAATATTAAGCACTTTATATCTTTTACCCTAAGTAGTAATGTATGTTATTGTTTAACGGTTTAAGTAGAAAACTGAAAAATTGAATACAATTAAATTGAACTAGCGTCTCTATTAAATAAATGAAGAATAATAAAATTGCCAGATGTAAAATTCTTTGTAAATCTTAAACCTCAAGCACACAAAAATCTACAGTGTGGATGCTACAGACAATACGGATACGATATGCATGTTACGGAAGCTACACCGGGAGCCACACTGAGAGCTAGTCCGTGATGAATTTCCACCAGTCTTCACTTAAAAAAAAAAAAAAGTAACACAAAGAGATCTAAATATGAAAAATTTTATCCTCTGATGCCAGATCTAAGTAAAGATTGATAAACTGTAAATTCAAAGTGTATTATTGTTTTAATATTAATCTCAGTTTGATTCTTTACTAATTAAAAGTGTTATCAATAATAAAACATTAAATTACAGCTTCATCAGAAGAACATTTGACAGTTTGCTTAACGAAATTGTGTCACTGATCAAGCCCATCACTGATTACGTTTTAGGAAATCCCATTCTAATTAGCTAAGGACCCAAAATAACAAATGTAACATCCACAGTATCATCTGGCAACTTCCACTATCTATTACTGCAGCGATTTTTATCACTTACAGCATGTGTACCATCACTAATGTCCCTAGTGATCTGTTTGGACAAGGTTTTACTTAAAAATATCACCGAACCTTTTATTTTTAACAACTCAAACTTAATATTCTTGCACTGAGTTTTTCTGTAATAATATGACTGTTGACTGTGTACATTTTTTGTTAAAAGTTTTAATAAATAACAAGCATTTCACATTATTTAACTGTTTGCAAAATCATACTTATAATTAAACAAGAGTTCAAAGATAACAACTTATGTTTTTGTTACAAAATAATAAAATCTAAAGCTAAAAGAGTTAAGATATATGATAGAACTAAAATTATTCATTAAAACTATAGAGCCACGAGATAAACATTTTAATTCAACACACAACTTGAAAATTTTAAGATGTTTATATTTTATGAACATCGCCACAAAGTTAAAGAACTCTTTATTGATGATTCTGATGCAGTAAAAATAAGATGTAATGTAATTCAATGTAATTAATTGATTAATATAAAATTAAAACCTACTAGTTCTAACTCTTTGAAGCAATCCTCTTTAGTTTTATACCATACGCATAACTAGCAACAAAAAAAAAAAAATATATATTGATATATACAAAATACATCCACTTAGGGCTGATTTCAGGGTGTTTTAAGACTACAAATAGTGGAATTCTAAACTAAATTCAAATCTAAACTTAAAAATAATTTGCTAGGTTAGTGCAAGATGTTTAGGATTAATAAGAACAAGTACTAGTGTTACGTGGAAATGAGATATTTTGTTATTTTTCTGGCTTTTTTATATTTGTTTAAAAAAAACATACTATCTATTATACTAATATTATAAAGAGGTAAAGTTTTTTTTATGTAGGGGGTAATCTCTGGCACTACTGAACTAATTCATTTTGATAAAAACCTTTTTTTATTTCAATATTTGTAAATTTAGTCGGGAAAAATTCTTAGTTAGGCCTAGAATGATAAACCAACACATGTATTTATATTTATTACCATAGCAACCAATTGAAAAAATAACATAATATAGCTGTTTGCTCCAATATTTCCATTAACAGCTGATTTCAAAATTTGAAGCAATTATTTTTGTATTTCTAGCTTTTAGGCTAGGGTTTTAAAGTGTAGACATGAGCCTTGCTGGTTCTTTTAACCATTATTATAACTGCTGTTATAAAATATAAGAAATAATTTAATTTGAACATTTAATATTATTTACCATCTTCGTTTAGAGGTTATTATTAATACTACACCTTTATTATAAATAAAACATAACATATGATTTTAGAAGGTTACATTGGGGGTTGGCGTGCGGAGCACGCAGGTGTCTCGCCTAGTAGTTTATAAATACAAGATATTAACATATTATTTCTTCACAAAAGTATTTTTCAAAATTTAATCTGGACAGACTAATGATTTATTGTTTTCTAAGTACTTACAATTATGTATTAATTTAGGCCTAACTAATAAAGTAACTTTCTTGAGATTTGAAATAAATTCACTGTTAGTTCACAATTGATTAGCACGTATTATATAATATGAGTCTAATATAATAAAAGTCTAAATAATACAGAAATTTTTCAAAGATTTTATCTCAATTTGTTCAAAACACTTCATGAATAATTTTGTACTTATTGTTATTATGCATGGCTAAGTAACTTACATTTTCAAATTAAAAACCAACCAAATAAAAATTTTTTTTTACTATATACATTTGAAAGGGACAATCTCAAACTGTTTTGCTACTTAGTTGCCATTCAAATTGAGGCACTTAACATAAAGATGCACAAGCTTTCAATTCCATCTCTGTTGAAATCTACCGCCTTAGATTTCAACCACTGGTTTACACCGGCATGATGTTCTGTGTCTCTGTCACAGCCAGGTCTTCATCGCTGGAAAGAGGTGGTAATCGTTCGGCATCAGGCCCGGGCTGTATGGTGGGTGATCAAATACCTCCCATCCATAAAAACTATCCATACCACATCTCACCATCCATAATCTCAAAAAGCAACCACATACAACAGTTTCATTTATCAACTTCTCTCCATCCCACTTGAACAATCCGACTACGACTGCGAAGTGAATATTATCAAACACACAATGGATACGACACTTCTATGATCCACAAACTAATACCAAAACATCTAAATAATTCAAAAAAATAAAAAACCTAAAAAGTAACAATCTTAGGTCTCTGAAAAATATAGTACTCCAATACCTTAAAGCAAGTATTGATCAATACCCTAGGCATAGAATTATCAAAATAAGATGTTGTTACTACTTTCAAAACTTCTAACAAACTTGAATATATAGTGAATTAACAAAAAATTAGATCCAACACAATAAATAGGAATCTATAAACTATCTTGTAATTTTATTGCCCAAGCTGTTATGTAGGCCAAACAGGACGGCCTTTTATAAAAAGGTTTAAAGAATACATACCTAAAAGAAGACAGGGCATGATAGTATCAAATTTCGCTGAAAACCTAAAGGTGCGTACACACTTGTGCGGTGTGCGCGCCGCTTGTGCGCATTGAATTTGTCATATTTATACGGGGCGCACGCACAGCGTGCGCGCTGCTCGCAGCGATCCAGTTTCTGTCGGTTTTTTCGGCGAACACTTTGATGGTTCGCCGATCATATTTGGACGGGAGCGTGAAAGGTTTGTCGTTTTCAGCATGCATGTGATTGTTATTATTCAAGATACCGAGTACTCAGTTATTAAATAAAGATGGATTGCTCTGAAGCAAATTTAATTAAATTAATAGATTCATACAGAAACCACTCCATTCTTTGGGATCCTCAAAACAAGTTTCATTTTAATAAAAATATGAAAGCAGATGCTTGACGTGAAATATCAGCAGAGATGGATATTTCGGCAGACCTCTGTAAAAAAAAATTACTTTACCCGTCCCTCAAATATATGTCGTTAGTACGGGGTGTTGGAGCAGCACGATCCATCTCCTGTGGGTTTTTTCAACGAACCCTTTGTGTGTTCGCAGATCAGATTTGGAAGTGTGTTTGAGAGGTGTGTAGTTTTTCGTGTGCACTGATTGTTGATTGCTTTGTGAGTCTGAATTCAGAAAATAAATTAAATTTCAATAAATAAATGGCCAACAGGTTGTGAATTTTAAAATTCTTTAGTTTAATAAAAATATTTATCATCAATTACTTTTACTTCTTTATTATTTCAAAGTATTCTTTATTTACATTATTTATAACAACCAAGGCTACTTTAACTTCAGGCCTATTTCACATTTGTTTAAATTAAAACCCAACTTTGAGGCCTATGATTACTACCAGCAATATAGCGAATAGAAAAAGGTACGTATAATTTATTTACACCCCTGTCTTGAGTAAAATTGCAGTGCGGAAATAAGTGTCCTGTTTAGAAATGTGAAACCCAACCTTCTGCAGCAGGTTCTCAAAGTCAGAATGATCGCGGGTTTTCTTTGGATCGCTGGAGGTTCGTTGAAATCAAAACCTTCAACGAGCCGCGAACGCACGGCGCGAGAGTGTATACGCACCTTAATACAAAACAACCACGAATATACAAATTTCTCTAAAAACATGGACACAATAAAGGCCGTTATATGAACTCATGGGAGGATTCACCATTTACAAGGCAGCAAAAACCGAAGCTAAACATCTATTGAATGACGAGGTATCTTTCTAGGCTAATATTGTGTTCCGACACTTTGATCAAAATTAAAAATACTAGTGGACCGGGCAATGCTTCGCTATTGCTTGATTTACCTAACCTAAAATTATATTCAGTTTTTGATCCAAATCAGTTGTTGATCAAAATCAGCTGTTGATCAAAATCAGCTGTTTTAAGCTTTTCAAACGAACAGCTGTTTTTTGTGCCCCTGATAAAATCAAAAGAAATCTTTCTTCTTCTTCCTTAAGATTGACCTTCCATAAGATTAACATGGCAACTTTGAGGGCCACTGGGGCGAAGCCCTTAACATACATTGAGCTCATTTTAAGGGAAGCACAACTTCAGAGTGAGCTCTGTAAAATGACACCAAAAACATCAAAATCGGTTAAAAACTCTAGGAGGAGTTCTACTCACAAAATAACCCCTAGCAAATTAATTATGTATAGATTACTATGTCACATCCCATCAGAGATAAGGACTAGGGCATAAGGGGAAGGAGGGATCCAAACCAAACTATAACAGTATAACTAAACGATTCGCCTTGACCGGTTAGTTCGCGATCAACCTAACCTTGGCAAATATGTTTTTCAAATGTTTTAGTGATTCATGGATCAGCTTACATGATCTGAAGATAGGTACTTAGGATACAAGACAAATCAGAACTGTACCTATTACCAGTTGTTTAAATATCTTCCATTTAAAATCATCCAAGAGTTCTCGTGTACGGAGGCATTTTTAAACTGAATGCACCACTGCTTCACTCCACCTTCACTTATTATTTTGTCTCCTTACAAATCACAAAGTTGTTGATGAATTTCAATTGATTTGATGTTTTTTTACCAGTAAAAACCTAATCACTGAACACACCTCGCAACTCGCTGGATTTCGTATTGAAACACAAATTTTGATAATTTACAACGAACAAAATCACAGTTCACACACTACGACACACTGACTGCAGAAACCTGTTGAAGCCAAGATGGTCGCCCTATCCCCACTAACTAACATTAGTAAACCAGTGGTTGAAATCTAAGGTGGCAGATTTCTACAGAGACGGAATTGAAAAGCTTGTGCACCGTTTGAATAAGTGCCTCAATTTAAATGGCGACTATGTAGAAATATAGTTTAGGATTGTCATTTTTAAATGTGTACAGTAAATTTTTTTATTTGTTTTTTTGAATTTTAGAACGTAAGTTACTTTCTGGACAGACCTAGTATTACATGGCCTTCGTCAATAGAAAGCAAATTCAAGATAATTAAATAATTATAAGTCATCGCATAGTGACTTTAGTAACCTTAAGTTACCATTCTACTGAAAAACGATATCATTAACAAGCAATATATATTTTATAAAATCATTGTCAAACAAGAATTCCATCTTTTTGATGCTGTATGTATAGATCTTTCGTCAAGATAAAGAAGGATGCCAACAACATTTAAAACTTTAATTGTTTAATGTTAGACAGAGAGGTACTACCTGCTATGAATAAGTACGGGGTAGCATCCCAGTTTATTGTATTTAGACGTATCATTCCATATACTTAAATATAGTACAGTTGTATTTACTGTTTAATATTATTTCCAACAATTTGAACTAGGGATCTGGTCCCATAATTCAGATTCTATTGCATGTGGGAATTTTAGTTTATTAACCGTCTTAAGAAAATTAATGTTAATTATAAATAAAGATGTCTTACAGTGTAGTTAGTTTGGTGTTTATATAGCTCCTTGGGTATCTCAAGAGGAACATCATGCACAGGGTATTGCTGCATGCACACACCAAAGCAAATGGAAATGACAACACATAATATAAAACATGCATTAAATCACAAATACACGTAATGAAACAGCCAGATGATATCTACACTTCACTGTTAGTCGGCGATCAAATCATTTCTATAATCCAACTGTATAAAACTCTTAATTTTAAAAGACATAATTCCAATATAGCCCAGTCAACGAATGATTCTAGAAGGAAAGTCAATAAGCGGAAAGACCAACTATGGTACATTGTTTGGGGTACCTAGTATAGTATAACATACTAAAAGTCCTTGACCCTAGGGGTGGCGGAAGAGGGGGAGGGGGAGTTAAATGTACAATTTTTTTATTTTTTGCCTATATCTCAGTAGGGGTTGGTCCTACAAAAAATATATATGTATACAAAATTAAAGCTGACAAAATTCTCTACATTTTTCATTCCTACAGTATTTTTGCTATTTGAGATATACACTCTCGAAAATCGGTAAAAAAACTTTTCTTCGCATTGGAATACTTTATTATTTGTTCCCCATGCAGTCTACCCTCGTGAGCTCTCTCCAGTTCTTATCTCTTTCGTAGAAAGTCAAATTATTGTGTATTTCGCCTCAGTATATTCGTTGACTAGGGCATTCGTTGACTAGGCTAATAACTAAGTTATCATCTTCTGTAGCGTCTTGAAACTAAAACGAGTTGCATTTTCATATAAGATTAAGAAATAAAGTAAACTGTATTTACAGATAAACCATTTTAATTAACTACTACATTTACAAATCAACTACTGCATTGAAATTAAGAAAATATAAGGCCACAAACCCGCCCAAGTACCAGTCATTTTACTGCAGCTTACTGTGGTCTAAACTGCACTAAAATTACTGACAGGCAAGGATACTTGTGGATTGTAAAAAAACATTCCTCCATATGCACTTTTCATCCTTTAATTAACAATCTAAATTTATCTATTATGAATTATAAAACTTGGACATTTAAAACAAAACTAACTTGGAACATTTATAGTTAAAATTACATTTTTTTCTGTAGAAATAAATATGGTTTAGAAGTTATTTTATCACATACCTTAAAACTTTTAATGTAGTTAAATGAATAATAGTATGAATAATTTAGATTGTTAGAAGCTCAAGTTGATTTAGATTATATCAGAGACATAATTTTATGTATTAAAATTTGTTTATTACCTTATATGGTCCGTCACAATCCTTGTTTGTTTGTTTTTTTTTTCAAATTACCGGTATGGCATTTCTATGATGTCATCGTCAGATCTTCAAACACAGTCATAATAAATAAACACACGTAACACACACTATAAAAACACTTAAACAAAAACACTATACAAATTTTTGACATTAATATGGAAGAGGTGATCACCATGCATGGTTCACGGTGGAAGCCAAGTGCACACTGCTAAAGAAGGTGGTCTAAACTCATAATGTTTGTGTTTAATGAGTCAACATGATCCACCAGTGTTTGCATTTATATGATTGTGTTGAATGTGGCATTTGAACTATGGTGTATTTTATCATTTAAAAGAAGGTCCTGTTGTGATTTTGTGGCCTTATACAGTTAAGGAGGTTGCCTTTTTTACATTTATGTAAAATATTTAAATTACTATGGGTGTTATTATAAGACTGGTCCTCATCTATTAAATGTTTAGAAAAGTTTGACCATTGTTCGGCAATTTTATGTTTAGGAATATGTTCTTTGAACCTTCTTGCGAATGTTTGTCCAATATAAAATTTAGGACAGTTGGAACCAGTTATTTTATATGCACCTGAGTTTTCAAACTTGTTGTTCTCAATTTGTTCGTGCTTCAGAGCTTTTTTCAATTGTTAGAAGTTCTGTAAGCCGGCATAATGTTGAGTTTTGCTAGTTCCTTTTTCAGCGTATATTCAAGCTTATTACCATATTCAATGGTGACATATTAATTTTGTTTTTGGGAGTTTTAATTTTCGGATGCATGTGTTCATGAACGAGTTTGTCTATTGTTTTCGGGTGGTAACCATTAGAGACAGCAATCTGTTTAGTTATTCCTAGTTCCTTGTTGAAATTTTCTGTAGTTAGTGGCATGTTCAGCAAACGGTTTATAAAACTGTGGTACGCTGCAAGCTTATGGGTGTGAGGATGGTTGAGGAACTAGCAAAACTCGACATTATGCCGGCTTACAGAACTTCTAACAATTTAAAGAAAGCTCTGAAGCAGGAACAAATTGAGAACAACGAGTTTGTAAACTCAGGTGTATATAAAATAACCTGTTAAAACTGTCCTAAATTGTATTTCGCAAGAAGATTCAAAGAACATATTCCTAAACGTAAAATTGCCGAACAGATCAAACTTCACTAAATATTTAATAGATGAGGACCACTCTTATAATAACATCCATAGTAATTTAAATATTTTATATAAATGTAAAAAAAGGCAATTTCCTTAATACACTCGAACAGTTAGAAATATATGAGGCCACAAAATCACAACGGGACCTTCTTTTAAATGATAAAACGCACCATAGTTCAAATGTCATATTCAACACAATCATATCAATGCAAATACCGGTGGATCATGTTGACTCATTGAACACAAACATTATGAGTGGAGACCACCTTCTTTAGCAGTGTGCACTTGACTTCTACAGTGAACCATGCATGATGATCACCTTTTCCGTGTCAATGTTAAAAACTTGTATAGTGTTTTTATAGTGTGTGTTATGTGTATTTATTTATTATGACTGTGTTTGAAAATCTGACGATGATATCATAGAAATTTTGAAACCGGTAATTTGAAAAAACAAACAAGGATTGTGACGGACCATATAAGGTAATAAACAAATTTTAATATTATTATACAATCCTGGAGGCTAGAAGTCCAAAAATGTTTAAAATATTTTTTTGAATACAATATAATGTAATTGCAAGCTACATATTAATAATAGCAAATTTAAAGAATTAACCTTGTATGAGTAGTTAATAATTTGAAATATTTGTATAGTAAATAACGTAAAATAAGAGCTAGGCCTATACATAAACATTTTTCTTACCTACATTACAGTTCCAATTAATATTAAGATTTATTTTTATTAACTTTTCCAAATTATATTTTTACATTATTTTATGACTAAAACTAAATATTCTCTCGCCAATGACCAATACTGAAAATATCAATACTTATAATCACACCGTGCCATCAACACATTTAGAATTATTAGGAATTTTGAAAATTATGCCTGAAATTTGACACCTTACTGCCTACACATTTCAATATGAAAAGGGGTTAGAATAGGTACACATGATTATTTAACACAATTTTTGTGGTCAGACTGATAGACCTTAACAGTTTGAATCTGAGTCTTCTATAACTGATGCTATAGAAAGACAGTTGAAAGAAGGAATATATTTTAGCAGAGATGTGGTATGATCAGCCTTCATCAATCACTTTGTTCAAACTTGAGTGATGTATGGCGTATGACATCTACATCACACCACAATATTATAAGTACATTGTACATTGCTATCATACATTTAAATAGTAATTAATTTAACATTTATAATGTTCCATACAACTATTTACATGCATTACAATGCCCATGTCAGCGAAAAATTTTAAAACAGTGATTCCATGAATAGGGCCACATCACAAATATTTATTTAATTAATTAGTTAGCAAATCAGGCCCGAATCACTGATACTTTTAAAATCAGTAATCATGTAAATACACAAATGTGGCTGACATTTAAAAAACTTACCATTTTTATTTTAATGTCAGATGCTTGGAATTTAGGTTACATGTAAACACATTTTAAATGAATAAAATAAAAGTAAGATTTTATGAAAAATGTTCCTTAATATAACATATTTATATTGTATTTACATTAAAGAGCATACGTATCATATTTACAGCACTCAAAGAGCAAAATGTTTCTTGACTTTAACGTATTGCATACTAATGTAAAAAGTTGGAAGACATTAAAGCAGGTAGAAATAAATATACATTGTGGCAAGTACTAGTGTAATACCTTGCAAGATCCACCAAGAAAATCAGGAACATACTCTTCAGGAATGTAATCAGATAAGCCTCCTGCTTCTTGGTAGTCATTCCCTCCATAAAATAAAAACTTGCTTCTTGTTATATCATCTAGAACAATATTTTACACTATGTAACATTCAATTGCATACATTTTATTTTTCAGACATTAAAGGTGGACCTAATGGTATTTCATGTTATGAGAAAAACACTGAATTTTGAAATTTTTTGTGGACCACCAAGAGTAGGTACGTATTAGAAAATGGTGTCCAGGGATAGTATACTGATAGCTGCTCTAATAGCTGAGTAACAGTAATCTATTAGCCTAGGTATAGTTTATCACAGGCTCTTTTCTCCTAACTATAAATTTTTCTTAGGAAATTATTGAAGCTAATTATTGAGCCTATTGACCACTACATCTGAGAAATCCTAACTACAAATTTCAAGAGCACTATGACATATATTTTGAGTAGCCAAGTTCCTCTAAAGGCATTTGAATCATTCACCATAGACTCTAGGCTGGTATGGGAGTATTTTAAAATGACACTATGTCACCATAAACTGGGCACCAATTCATACAAGTATACATACATAGTATGTTCAGAAAGTAAGTTCCGTTTCTATTTTTATATGCGGCAGCACTGCGATCGCAATTCCGCACATCCGTTTCAGTCACTCCGAGTCAAGGAGAAGGAAATGACATCATTTTGAGATCGCTGTTGGTTGTGTACACTTTGTAATGCTTGTTTATAATGTTGGCGTTGATTAAAAATTCCGCCGCTTGTGAAATCAGATTTGTGAATCGTTTTCTGAATACAAAGAACATTAAACCAATTTACATTTATGGAGAAAATGCAATGAGTGATTCAATGGTGAGAAGATGGGTCACAACAGTTCAATGAAGGACGTGATCAAGTGCATGATGAAAAACGAAATGGACGTCCATCTTTGGTTACTGATGAAGTGTTTCGTGCAGCTGACGAAAAGATTAAGGAAAACCGTAAGTTTACAATTAATGCTCTTGCTACTGAATTTCCGCAAATTTCACGATCACTAATTCACGTAGTGTTCTTACGGAACAACACAAAAAACAATGGACTGGCAGTGCACTTTAGTTTTATAACACATTACGACAAAGGGCGAAAATTTTCTGTCTCACATAGTCTCGGGGGATGAAACTTGAATTGCTTATGACACTGAAACTAAAAGAAAATCGATGGAATGGAGGCACACTTCGTGCCCAGCAACACGAAAACCAAAGACAATCTTGACATCTCGAAAAGTCGTGTGCACATTGTTTTGGGATAGACAAGGCATTTTACTGATTGATTATTTACCGCGATGTAAAATAATCAATAAAGATGTTTAATGCAAGACGTTCAAGAAACTGTGCCATGCAATACAGAACAAGCTCCGAGGAATGCTCTCAAAAGAGATTTTCTTTAATGACACCGCTTGACCAAACACTGTGAATCCATCCTACGTACAGCCCTGATCTCCTAGCGACTTCCATCTCTTTTTGCATCTGAAATCTTTCCTTAGTGGTCAATGTTTTAACAATGATGATGAGCTGAAAGAAAATGTCTCCAAATAGTTGAAAACACAGGCGGCAACCTTCTATAAAGAAGGCATACAAAAACTTGTGCCACGCTAAGACAAATGCCTGGGAAATTACAGGAGCTATGTAGAAAAATAATTTAAGGGTTGCAGATTTTTAAGCAATACATTGTTTTCCTGAATCTGTACATATGTTGTTTTATTACCAAACACAACTTACTATCTGGACATGAGGCAGCTGATTGCCTAGCAAAAGTAAAGCTTGAAACGCTCTTAATTGTTCCAAAACTATTAAATGAAGGAATAAGGGCCACCTCAAATAAGTGATGCTTGTTCCATCACTGTAAAGAAACTCCTGAGCTTAGACAGCCAGATATTTTTCCAATTTTCAAATCAAAAGCAAGTCTAACAAGGACGATAAATCTCCTTGTTAGTAATTGCCCAGAGAGGTATTAAAGTGATAATAGTAATCAAATGTTTAGGTTCTAAAACGTCATACACGACCGTATTCTGTGCAGACAGTTTACTGCAGTCGTATAAACGCGACGCCAGTGCCGAAAAGGTTAAGAGGGGTTTGATGTCTCTCACAGTTCCGAGTCAAACATAGAAATTACTATTTACAACTCCAAAACTAATCATATATACACATCACGTAAATGAAAAAAAATCTTACAATTTCACTCTTACTTTAAGGTGAAATTTTTATTGCAAACCAGTACAACAAAAATGTTATTAAAACTTCTTACCAACTAAATAAGTTTTAAAACTCATACAAGTACAGTCAAAATTGTTTACAACGTCCACCAAGGGGACAAGGGAAATCTGGTCACTATAACCGGTGGTCGTTATAACCATACACAATTACAATGCAGTATTTTATTTTTTAACTTTCACAACAAGGAAAAATCAGAACGTTAAATTTAACAATAAATCAAATACAGTATTTTGGAAAAACAGTGCTATTATTTTCTAATTTGTAGTTACATTATACAGTACTGTATTTATATACTTACATGTTATACAAAAAAAATATGTGCCACAGTAAAAATACTGTACATAACATATTTAAACATATGAAGAGCATACATATTCATAATACATAAAAGAAAAAAAAATCATTATTAAAAAAAGTTTGTAATTAATTTTTGTTTAATAGAATGTTTATTTATTGTAATAATTTTTTTCAATTTCTTTTTCTAAAATGAGCATAGCTTCTTTAACATGTTGCTTTGGCTCTTCCTCAAATAAGAAGAAAGATCTCACTGTTGTCATGGCGTTCATTGCAGTGCTAGCAATGACTCGCTCAGAACCAGAACATAAAATCATCTGTGGGAATAATAACTAGTAAACACTAAACCATCTTCCGAATTCTATAAGAACTTATTTATAGGTCTTGTCGTGAGAAAACCCCTCCTTCCGACAAACCAATGTTTGTTTACTTCCCGCCGGTCTTTATAAACTTCTTGCCGCCTGCAGTCGTTATTTTCGAATTTTAATTCCAGAAAATGACTAAACCAGTGTTACTACAACCGATTTCGTCGTTATAGCCGCTGTCGTTATAAACACTTATTTTTCCTGTAATGTTCCTATGAGAACCAAACTTTTACTCAGAATTTCACCTTTATAGACGGTATGTTATTATAGCCGACACCGTTATTCGAAGTTAGACTGTATGTGAAGGTTTTTTTTATTTTATGTTGGAATCTGTTACTATTAGAGCTTTTCTTTTATTGGTGTTTTATTTTATAGCTAAAATTTATGTTTATTTGTTTTAAGTTATAGTGATATCAGTTTTTTCTTTCTAGTTATCTTATTTTTAAACTGGAAGTATTTTAATTTCTATTGTTAATTATTTTTAGCTGTAGAAATAATATGTGGTGTTTATTAAGTTTGCCCAGATTTAATTTTTGTTGTGATCGGTGTTTTGCTTGATTTTAAGACTAGAAGCATTGATGCTCCAATACTACATCCAACGATTATGATAACGAAACCAGTTTATTGCTTAAAAAAACCTTATTTACAAGTGTGAAACACTTTCTTTTGAGAAGATATACAGCATTTGGAGAACAATCTTTATAGTCTCTAATATATTCTGGAGTGTAGACAAGGTTTAAGACAGGATTTGGGATGACAGCTAGTGATGTGGGCCGGGAATATTCCCAGTGGGAGAGAACTTATAAAATGGGAACATTGCCGGGAATATTTCTTTGGCCGGTGAAGATTGCCAAAAACTGGGAATTTATGAAAATTTGTAGATTTTGAATGTTTTAGCTCTTATTAACAATTGAAGAATGTTAAAACTAGGTTAACTAAGCCAGTTCACACATTTTAATCCAAGAATTAACATTCTATACATTAATTCCCTGTATAACCGAGTGGGAATTTATGGAAATAAATTGATTTAAATTACTAAAGCATTATTAAAAACGCAAGCATTTTGATCAAGTAATTTCCCCTGGGAACTTATGTTCAAACATCTTAGGTCATAAATGTTAAAAAAACTACATATTTTATAAATTTCCTGTTTCATTGTGCTTTTTCAGCTTTACAATTTGTACTTGTTTGTCCAATAATTGCCAATATTATTGCCATACTCATTTTAAACATATTTTTTATTTTACCAAATATTTTATGTATAATTTAAAATAGAAAGTAGGAATGCTCAAATAATAAAAGTAGCCTACTTACTAAAAAAGCTAGTTAAGTTCTTCATAAACATTGTAATACTGTATTAAGCGTTATTTAATTACAATGGGCTGTTATGGGGAAATTCAGATCTTTAAAGACAAATAAGGGAATTTTTCCCTCCCTTTCTGGCCCATTGCAAACTGCATCACTGCAGCTTTCAGAGAGGCAGCCATATTGTTTTTTTCAGTTGATTTGTTTGCAAACAGGACCAGTTTCATTTGAAGTTTGTGTAAAATTTGTAGCATTGAATTGGAAGGTGAATCAAATAAATTTTAATAGGCCTTAATCCTGTGTTGTTTATTGTTGTGTTTGGGAATTAATTTATTGTCAAAATGGTCAAGAAAAAAGGAGCAGTTTGGGACTTCTTTAGTATTAAAGGAAAATGTGTTGTTTGTAAGTACTGCATTCAAGAATACAAGCAAGCAAATTCTGTAAAAATGGAAACACATATAAAAAAATGTATCAAGTGTCCTGCAGGCTTAAAACATATTCTAACTGTTAGTAAAGCAACATATAGACCATCAACCACAAAGGATATCATCAATCAACCATTGACAGTGGATTCAAGTGTAGGCCAGACTACCCAAGGTCAAAATTTGGCCGTCAATGAAAAGGCTGATCTAGACCCATCCATTAAAAGGAAACTACTAGATGATGCTGTGTTTTGGGTTAGAATAGAAAATATTATACATTTGCTTAAACCAATTGTGGATCTTATCATATCCATTGAATCAAATGATCCACAAATACATAAAGTGGTCAGGAAATTAAACGAAATAGAGAAAAGTATGAAGGAAAACTTACCAACATCACCCATGCAAAAATCTGAAGAAAGGAAAGTCATGGAAAAGTTCATTGAGAGAAAAAAATTTGGCATTGGACCAATCCATCTAGCAGCATTTATGCTGGACCCTAAAATGCAGGGAAGTTTGCTCAACCCTACGGAAATACTAGACGCCATAGGTTTTGTTTGTGATTGTGCTCAGCAGATGGGTTTGGATGTCTTAAATGTACAAGAAAATTTAGCTGACTACAGAGACAAGGAAAGCTTATTCTCAAGAAAGTTTCTTTGGGAAGGGATGGACGACAAGGATAGAATTATCAGGCCTCTGGCATCGTGGATGGGTTTGAGAGGGACTTGTCACTTGGCAGATGTAACCATAAGAATATTGGGGGCACCAGTAACTTCGGCTGCCACAGAGCGTACATTTAGTACGTTCTCTTGGATGCATTCCAAGAAAAGAAACCGTCTTTCGTCCGAGCGAGCAGCAAAACTTACTTTTCTTTCTTACAACTGGAAGCTTATGAACGCTCCACCACAAGAGAAGAGGAAGAAACAAGCAAGCGAGTGGAAGGTAACTCAGAGAAGACAGGAGGACAGGGAGAAGATGAAGAAATCCTTGAGATTGAAGAAGATAATGATATTGAGTCTGGCAACGATGACGACGATTTTTATGGTTTTGGAAATGTAGAAGAGAGGAGACGGTTAAAGAAGATTTAATGGATATTGAGAGTGACAGTGATTAAGGGACTTGACAAAATATTGAAAAAGAACAGTAAAGATGCTATAAAATGCCCAATAAACCTTTTCCCTTTCAATAGTTTTAATTAAATTTCTAATACATTTTACATTCTAGTTATGTCTCTGATATTTTTATTCAATCAATTATAATATTGTTTGAACATATAAGAGTGTTTGTGTTTATTTACCCGCAAAATTACCACACTGACCTATTAATTTGAGTGATCTTGCTTTTAAATTTATAAATTCCCAGTAATTTTATTTAATAATAATTTTATCTTAAAATATATTTCATTTTTTGAGTTTAATTTAACAATATAATTACTGCTTTTATCTATTAATAAAAGTTTTTTTGATCTATCTTGGTAATTAATCATAAATTCCCGGGAATTTATGAATTTTGGGAATATTGCCGCAATATTCCCTGGGAATATTTCCCCGAATTTAAATTCCCGGGAATTTTACATCACTACTTATAGCCAGACTAAAATCTTTGTTGAGGTAAAATTGCACAAAAAAACAGAAGAAGACAAATCTCTAACTCTACAGTATGGAAAGAAAACTTCCTAAAAATAAAGACCAATAACATTGTACTATTATTTATAAATTTGAACAAAATGAAACTTGTACACTCGGAACAAATTTAATTTTAAATTATTTGGACCGGATTATTTTGTTAATCTGATAATGTAGAGGTGCTTACCTATAAATGTGCTGACTAGAGTCCATAAAATAGGAAAGACTCTGGGAGCTCTTATTATAAGAACTCTTCCTAAAGTCTCCGGGTAGTTTGCTTCAACTATTTCTATTATCCTCAACAATGCCTGCAAACAAAACCAATATTTATGTAATTCTTAAAAACAAAACAAAAATCACACCAGCCAAACCTACTTACAAACTCATAACAGACGATAGTTTTTTTTATTGTTAGAGAAGCATATGCCTGCATTTATAGTTGTAATAACTACGGGTAATATTGGAAGGCCCATGACCTTGATAATGATAATAGAATGTTAAAGGCAGAATGCAATATGGCGATTTTTGTCCATCTTTTCAACAGTCATAGGCTACCCTGCGCCCCTATTAGAAATGTTTACCGAAAAACTTAATTAGAAAATTAATTCTGTAGAAATTTTAACAACTACCTTAATTCCAGGTCTCCAGAGATGCCGCATGTTCAGGCCTTCTAGATCCACAAGAAGACACCAAGTTAATATAGGCTTTCCACATGTTCTAGTTGCTTCATCGGCTAGCCGAAGACCTTCTTCGCAAACATGCATAGTCTGGTAATCATAATAAGAAATGAATTTATTGAAAGCAGTAAAATATACTTAAGAAAGAGATAAGGTTAAACAATTACATTAATATTCTCCCGATCAAAAAGACTACTCAAGATTTACTGTTTTTTACGTTCTAAGTAGTCTACATTTTGTTGTAAAAATACTCAAAATTCTCCTATTCATTTTATAAACGTTTTGAAATTTAGATAAAATTAAGCCTTACTGTCATTTTTATTTATCTTACCAATTTCAACAGCCCGTCTTCGCCTATGGTTTTTAATAAACCTTTAACATCCATTTGTCCAAGTCGAAGGAGATATATAGGTCTTCCATCTGGAAAATAACATTTATTTCTATTATTTACGGTTAATAAAAGTGTTTGCAATATAATACTTATAACATAAAATAGACTAAAAACAAAACAAAAGAAAATTATTCAATTTTGTGTACTCTTAATAATAAAGCATATATTTTTGGGAGATCTCCACCTCACCAGGATAATGAAACATGGCTCTATTAAATACAATTACAACACTAACAATTTATAAGTTGCTAACAGTGGTTATTATGGCATACATTGCATATTTAATTGCATTAGTTTTAAAGTGTATTAATATCAATTATCAAAGCTGGCTGCCTATTTGTTGTTGAGCTTAGTTTGCTTCTGTCCCTATAATTAATTGTGAAAGTTATCAATGATCCACTTGTTACATTTGCCAATCTATTAATTGTATAACCGCCTGATACTTTCAATAGTATTTAGGTTCTTAATGGATTTACACACCTTCCCTTATAAGACCAAAGACCTAATTTTCAAAAAACAATTGGATGCTTTTCTAAACTCCTTTAAAAATAATGTACAAATATTTATACGAGGGCTGTCCAGAAAGTAACAGACGTTTTGAAAGAAAAAATAAACAAAGTGAAAAAAACAGTTTTGACTATATACATTTTGAAGGTACATGGCTATTTTTCTACCTAATCACCATTTAAATTAAGGCATTTATCGTAACGTGGTACAAGCTTTTCAATACCCTCTCTGTAGAAATCTGCCGCCTGCTAGTTCAACCACTGGTTTACACCAGCACGAAGTACAGCATCATGCAGTTTCCTTGCTGACACTTCCTCGGTTTCTTGGGTGAATGCTTGCTTGCGTCCCCATTCCATCGACTGTCGTTTTTTTCACAGTTGACGTGCTTTATCCAAGTCTCGTCGCCAGATACGATAACTTGGTTTCCACTTTTGTTGTAGTCTTTCAGGTCAGTGCTGCAGCAAGTCTCTGTTTTTTTGTGAACTTCCATTAGGACTTTCGGAACCCACCTGGCACAAAATTTGTGGTAACCAAGTTTACCACCGACCATAATTTCATGAAATTTGGGGGAAATGTTCTGAGAGTTCTGAAATCGTTAAACGACGATTTTCATGGATTTTTTTCATTGATTTTCGCCCAGAAATTCATCACTCACAAGAATAGGCCTACCACTGCGATCCTCATCGTGAACATTGGTTCGGCCATTTTTAAAATCAATGCACCACTGCCTAACTCGGTTCACTCACTATTCTTGGCCGTACACATCACAAATCTGGCGATAAATTACAATTGGTTTGTGATTTTTTGCCAACAAAAACCTTGTCACAACTCACAAAACTTGCGAGATTTTCAACTGTAGCGCTCATTTTAACACTCCAATGTATACAAAGTACGACAGACATGATGCTCAAGCTACCACGGCTGGCTGCGTACTAACTGTAGGAACACTCTGTCGCCAAGATGGCGGCGCTATCCCCACTCGATTGAAACGCCTGTTACTTTCGGGACAGCCCTCGTATATTCTAGTTCTCTTCAACACATTATTTTTTTCTTAAGCCAAACTCCTACACAAAAAGGAAGGATGACAACTATATCACACTGAAAGTCTCTCTTCAAAATTGAATACCTGCTAACCATTTAAAAAATTACTTTCCAGAAACCAAAAACTCATGTCTTACAAACAGACGTCAACAAACCTATCTAGTTGGCAAAATCAGAAATCTTATATGCTTACTCGCACAAATCATACTACATACTGATAACTACTGCTGATAAAATACAGCTGTTTTTTATAACATTTTTAAAGAAATATAATTATTCCTGAAATCATTACATACACACCTTTATCATGATGATGCCATCCACCAGGAAAGTAGTCTGTTACTACTTGAGGCAACTGATACTCTGACAGTACCTTATCGACTCCGTGCTTCTTCCTCCATGTAAGAGATTCAGATAACAATCCTCGAGCTTTTTCAACATTAAAGTCTCTTGCTCTCAGAAACCGTAGAAGCATTGTGTCACTCGGGACCTTCAATCAAAACAAAGAAAATTACAATCAAAGTTCAAACATTACAG
>JAGFPH010000328.1:287902-329312 GCA_018207615.1 Philaenus spumarius | reverse complement strand
AAGATTTTTTCCTTAAGCGTTCACTTAGAATTAAAAAAATATATATTTATATTCTCAATGTTCTTTTTAAATTTTGATATAGAATTAAAAAGTACGCACGAAAAATACTAAACTAATTTTAAAATTGTTTTAAATGCTTTTTAAGAATAAAAAAAAATTCAAACTAAACTTAGCAGAATTTACAATTATTCAAAAACTAAATACATAAAAGCATACTTATTGTTGTCTAAAAAATAAAATAATTACGTACTAAATTAAAAAAAAACAAGAACTTATACAAAATTCAAACTTCGGAATGAATATCAGTCAGCTAACAGTACAAACAAACAAGTAACAGTTGAGTGAAACAGATGCGGCTGTAGGCGTAAGTCACGCTGAGAACACTTGCGATAGTAGACTCATTTGCTCTGGCGACAGAACACAGACCAATAAGGCGTAACAGACATTGCTTATATTTTTGATTCGGTCTAAACATACTCAAAGAACATCATCCTGCACTCTTTTGGAAGTTTCGTGAACTATAGAATCATCTAAGCAAGCGTTTGTGTATTTTCATTTAAAGGCGCTAACCGAACTTGGAGGTTGGATAATGCCGCGTCTAAAGGCGCTAGCCACCCATTAAGATTTAAGATATTAGTAATATACAAATTTAGCAAGTTACTAATTATAATTATTTTAAAAGTTATTAATATTTTTTTTTAAACAATCTTAAGTTTTAAAATCACAAATAATTTATAATATTGGCTGTCTTTAAATAATTGAAAGTCTCAAGCAACAAAATTCCTTAAAATCAACTTACTTTTCCTTTCTGTAATTGAGCTACCCATTTTCTAAGCTGAAGAAGCCGAGATTCCTGAATTGGTGTTAGCTCACCCAAATATCTCTGAATATAATCCGCATCTAACAAATAATGGCATTCTGTAACAATATAATATAAAATTGTAATGTGTACCACTCTCGTGATAAAACAATACATTCGACACTAAACATTATTATACACACAACACAATAATAAAGGTAAATACAAAAACTATTACACAAACAATTTGATATGAACAATTTGAATATTCCACAATAAAGTAAAAGTTTAGAATGACATTTGAAGTTTAGATGAGTTATTAAATTAAAGTTTCATTTTAGAATATTTAAAACGATTTGTACCATTTTGGTAAAATACATTTTTGAAAAGCAAAAAAAAGTAAATAAATAAACTAATTAAATAAAAGGATTATTTTCAAAAATAAAAAAATAAGTTCACTGAATCAATAAATGTATAATTGCAAAGGGGTAATTATGTCTATTAGAAGTTCTATTTTATTTTAACACGTAGTTTCATCAATCTAGTTTATTTTGAATTGAAATAGAATATTGAGCTTACAACTAACCTAAGGAACTCTGATGTCCAGAACTGCGTCTGTTTGGCTTGGAACATAGAGATATTGTCTCTATATTGGCTGACAAATCACCACTTCCGTTAGAGATAACACTGAAAACAAAAACATATTATTTTAAGAAAACTAATTAAAATAAATATATTAAATTTACTCAAAGCAAAATTTGTAATACTTGTGAAGTAAGGATCAATTAAAGATATTACTTTTTATTTAAAACAACATCTTAATCAGAACAGAGAGTATATCAGTATTAGCTTTTTATCCTTGTGCTTGGGAAAATATTTGAACTTTGCCAATTTAATGAGAAAAGCTAATAGCCCAGTATATAGAGGGGTTTCAGCTTACATTAATTGCGGCAAAAGATGTTTTTTCTATGATCGTTTGGTATGGTGTGGGTATACCAAATCAAATTTTGCTACCTCGTAAGTGGGGGAACAACTTTTGGGGGCCGAAAACCCTTGAAATTTTCGGACTTTTCCAGTTTTTCACTTATAACTTGAAAACGGTTCATATTTTGGTGTCGATTAAAAAAACAAAGTGCAAAATTGGTCTAGTAGTTCGATTTTTATGACAACCCAAAAAACATCAAAATTCTCCAACTTTGCCAAAAACTGTGTTTTACCATTTTCAATGTGCTGTAACTTTCCAACATCAAATTTTATCAATATCCCCCTCCCTAAAAGTGGTAGACCAATCAGCAAGTTCAAAAGTTTTAACTATAAACATACAAATTTATCTTCAAACTATATTCAAAACTGTCAGTTCAACGTTGGAATGAGAAATAATCAAAGATTCAAACAATAGGATTAATTAAAAGACATCGTAAAGTTAAATTTTAAAGTATAATATGACAGAGAAATGTAACACAAATCCGGGATAAATAAGGAAATAATTCTGCGTCAAATACAAAAGGAGAATTTGATGAAGGGAAATCGGGGGGGGGGGGGGGGGGAAAATTGCAAAGAAGTGGTCATCATGTTTTTACTCCAATGTAGTGAGAAGAGAAGAAGTCTAAGAGGAACCACCGAGATGGTCACTGCGTCACTCATGTTAAGAAGTATTCATTTAAAAATATTAATATTACTGCCACGAAGGAAATTACGTTTCTTGGATTCATGTTTTCAATATAAAGTTATTTAATATCGCCGAGTTCACTAACTGAGGAGAAAGTTAACTTTCTCAGGAACTATAGGCAACATGCCGTAAGGAAGTGAAAAGGTTACACCATAGTTTCAATAGTTGGCAGCAGTTAATAAAAAGTGAAATAGTGCCAAATTATCAAGTTACATTAAAACCCAGGAGGAAGTCAGACCAGTTGCGTAAAGGAACAACTTGCATCGGCAACTCTAGAACATCAGGATGCCAGAAATTCAACTAGATCTACAGGAACTCCTAGTAGGAACACTCCACATAAACCTCCCAAGGTACAGTCTACATCATCTTTCATACATATATATTATGCAATATTGGCAAATAGTAAAACCATGTTAATAAATATGTTGAAGAAAATTTAATTTAAATAATAATTCATAAAATAAATAAACTCACTATCTATCTCTCACAACGGTTCATTTATAAATATAGGAAAAACTTTGTTGTAATTCATTGTTGAAAATTAGGGTATAAGTTAGTTCTTATTACTGTTAAAATATAAATTATCAGGGTCGTATAATATAAATATAAAATATAAATTAACTGACATTAAGTTATTTTATTTTAAAATCAAATCTTTTCATTCAATAAAATTAATTCCTGAAGTTGCCAATGATTGAAATGCATGTGTGGTCAAATAATAAGATAAGATTGGTAGATGTAGGTTAAAAGCATGACTACCAAAGAGAGTCATAGCTCATACACAAAGTCAGTTTAGAGAGTTGGTAAAATTAAATTTTAAGGAATACTAGAAACTAGTAGAAGGGGAATACAATACTATTTCTTGCATAGGCTCGCTCTGTTCATTCCAGTGCAAGTAATTAGCTAGCCAGGAGCGGCGTTGAAATAGAACGAGGGAGGGTTTTCGCAACTTGTCAACTTTTATGATAGAATGATACATGGGTAAACCAAATCAATTTTGGTATGAAAAACCGTCCATTGTATGTAAAATATTTGAATGTAAAAGATAATAATAAAGGTATTATCATAGAATATGAATGATGTTGCTAAATGTGGCAACATTGTCAGTTAGTTTTTGTGATTAATTTTGATAGATCTGGTAATACTGTGTTATCTTTCATTGATAAATAAATGTTGATAAATCTGAAAACACTTTTGGTTAACTTTTGTGATTATTGTTGCTAGATCTGGCGACAGTGTCAGCATCTATAAATAAAATAAGATCAATTCTATGTTTATTATCATTCAAAAAGTTGGAAATAGAACTAACTTTTGGGTTTGGAGGGAAAAGGTGAGTTTGTTTTTTACATAACTAAAAAGGTAGGGTTTTACACGTGGAATATTTTAGCAAAACAATATGGTATAGTCGCGTTTTTCCTCAGTAGAAGTAAATGTCATATAGATGCAAATTGAGACGTGTCCACATTGGGCCAATTAGTAAAGACGGTTGTTGCTGCCACTCACTTTTACAATTTTCCCAATCAATAGGCCGGCAAAAATGAGCAAATTACAGTTAGCATGTATCGGGACAATGGGGACACGTCTTTACAGACAATAAAAAAATCATATTTGTTACTCACAATTTGAAATTACAAGTGTAATTATTTTTACAATTGTTATTAATAAAACTTGTTACTTTGCGAAACTAAACTCTGTTATTTTATTAAAATACTATTTGAGAATCTATTCCTCACTTTCTTCCTTTTGTATTTAAAATCAATATTCAAACTAAACTTGCATCAATAACAAATAATGTTTTATATAGATGTATTGGTTGAATGTACTGTTGAACAAGCTGACATTTTACAAAAAATTTATAACTCCATAAAAATTATAAAGATCTGATTTTTGTTTTCCAGTATTATATGGTGAATACAGTAAAAATATAAAATATAGTATAATAATATTACCAAATTTCTTTGAAAAATGCAGTATAATAATTCAGATTTAATTGGTTTGTAAATTAATAATAAAAGAAAAAAATATTTGTTTTCATGATTTAAGTTTAGGCCAAAATGACAAATCCAATGGTAAAGTTACAAATGTTTTAAAAACATTGTCTGTCTTCCAGGACATTGTAAACTAGGACTTATAAATAATTTGAAATCCGATTGTAAAACAAAACTATAATCAAGTGGGTTTTTATATCCAAGGCAACTTATTCAAGATTATCACATGTATGTTTTCTCAGATGAAATCTACCAGCTTTCATGTATTTTATGTGTTTAGTGCGAGTATAATTGCCATAATTTGCTTGCAAAGGATCAACAGTTTAAAATTTACCATCATAGTACTTACTATATATTTAACACCACTAAAGACGTCCGTTAAACAAATAAATAAGAAAACTTTTCTTAACCCTTAGTGTGCCACGGCGACGATATATCGTCGCCTAAAAATGAGGTAAAAGTGCCAAGCGATGATATTTCACCGCTTGAATACTATGCGAAAAATGCCAGGCGACAATCATTCGCCGCCGCGGGTTTTCTCATTATAAAACACATTATATCCCTTCAATAGGCATTATATTTATGTTAATGCATACTAGATAATATATCAAACAAGTCTATAATAGAGAAGTCATGTAATTAGACATTGTGATATTATATATTATGACATTTAATTTTGAGTTTGTAAACTACAAGAAACGACTAAATCATTTGGCCTACTGCGTAGTTGTTTACTATTGTCACAAGTTGTTCTGATGCAATGTGCGTTATATTATTGTGCTTTTTAGTTAATTACTGTTTTAAATAGTTGTTTTTAGTGTTCCTATTGACAAATTGTGTAGAGTGTTCTAGTTTTAAGTTAACAATTTAAAATCTTTGTTATAATGGATAGAGAAGACATTGGTTCAAGTGAAATTGACAGACAGCTTGAATGAAGTTGATCCATCTGACGACAATGTTTCACTTGCTTCCGAATTATCAGATTTAATTAGTGAAGATAGTGATAATGATCCTTCTTATTATCCAGAAAATGATTCCATCAATCGTAATATTCCTTTTTTTAGACGAGACCTAGACCCTGCTTTCATAACCTTCCATCTACTTCAACTAGGCCTAACAATATTATGACAAATATTTTTATTTTTATTAATTTCTTATGAAATGATATGATTTTTTTTTTGTACACATACAAAACATTATAGGGACTGGAAATAATAGATTTCCCAGACAGAATTTTTTTCTAGGTTTTTGGCTAAAAATGTATAAAATTATAAACTGAAAATAAAATTTTATAAATTTTCAAGAAAAATTAATTTTAGTGTAACAATTCCCCAACCCCTCCCCCCATATTAAATCTTTAGTAATAGTAGAATCATAGACAGTTTTATTAGCAACATTTTCAGACCTCATTCAAAAGAATATCTTATATAGAAGAGAAGTTATTAATTTTTTACTAAAACGTTACATTTACAGTGTTTAGACCTTGGTATTTTTATAATTTACCTTGGGTGCTATAATTTGTGACTAGGTTAAAATTAATGCGGCACTCAAAGGGTTAAACATGATAATATATTTATATATATTTTAAAAGATGTGTTGACCGGTTTGCAAAAGCATTTAAACTACCTTTCATTGGGCGATTGGGGCGAGTTTTCAGGTCGAACCCATCTTGGAACTTGAGTTATTCCTTCATTTTTAAGCTCAGCTATAAAAAACTCAATGATCTCCTTGCCTTTAGCAATGTTGGCAGAATATTGTTTCATAGCTAACTTTTCAATGGTACTTTCAACGCCAAAGAATGCTTTTATATCCACACTAGCAGACTGTTCGAAGCACGTCCACTCAGAATTCTCAGGATGGACCTAATAAAATAAACACTTTAAAGTTATACTATTATTTAATTATTAAATTATAAAAAGTATATCCTACTAAGAAATTATTTTCAATAACTGTGTCAAAGAGAAACATTGAACATAGGTTTATTTTGAAGCAGACATCTGATCAAGATATTTAAGTTATGTTCTGTTTTTTACATAAAAGAAGTTTACTCTAGTTAACACAAAATATTTTTTCCGAAATAATCAACATAAGTTCTTCATCTAATAGTTAAGAATAAAAGGAGTACAAATAAAATTGTTTTATTACATATAATTGTTTTATGTACATTAATTGCAGTACTTACAAAATAACGACACTTTTCAAGCACATATACTCTGTTGGAAAAACTTTCATTGTAGGCCTCAATTTCCAAAGTACGATTACGTAGGTTCAACTCATTTTTCTGTATAAAGAAAACATGATCCACACCAATAATCTAAAACAAATAAAAAAAGAAAATCTTTAAGTAAATGAAATAAAACTTTTATAGAAATTAATGATGACGATCAACTCCAGTTTTATATGAGATAACATCAACCTTTAGATGTTTTTTCAGACAGTTGTATATCATTAATCATGTTTTGTTAAAATTAGATTTATTTATCATAAAGAAGATTACGATTTCATAAGAAACATAAGTGTACAAAAATTCAGCAACATGTTACAGCTGGAGATGGCTTTTATTCAACAATTAAAATGTTGTTAGTTACTGTATTTAAAATTATATCTATTCAAACGTTTTATTGCACTAAATTAAACTTAATAGTTAATTCTTAAATTTAACCTTAGAACAATTTTTTATCTGGTCTAATTTAAATTCTAAACTTAGGTTCTTCAAAGAATGAGATATTTCAATTACAGTCAGTTGAAACATTCCAAAACGTAATAAGCATATGCATTGCCAATATTTCACAATTAATTGTAATGTGGTTATTACATGATTACGGCTTGAAGTTTCTTAATACCACTTTGGGTAAAATTCTTGTTTCCCAATCACCTTTGGTTAAACAATTGAAAGTAAATTTCTTCAACTTGTTCCTTACAATAATTGATATATATATATATATTGTTGCTCCTAAATGTGGTATATAAACCAAAGTATGATTTCATAGTTATATATTATTAAAATATTATGCTATACTATTGTTGTATGTGAAATAAATTATGGAATTTCAGGTGTTGACAGTATATTATTTTTTGTATGATATCAGGCCTATTATAATAAAAGGAATTATAATAATATAGTATGAATAAGCTATTTTTAATAGTACTGCACATTACAATTGCTAGTATAGGCCTACTTCTATTACTCTAAATTATTCATTGATTCATTTGCAAAAACAAGTAAATTTTTTACTGTCTCTAGAAAAAAGTTGTTATAATTTGACATTTATTTTAGTATGTGGACTACATGAAATCACAACTATTTATTTCATTTATAATTTTGACCTTTAAAATGAAGCTATAAAATACCTTATCACATATAAAATGCCACTGAATAGGTTGAATGAACCTAATCTAATGCTTATTTGTTAAAGGATCCAAAATTATGTTTGATTCTAAAACATTTTACAAAAACAATTAGTATGTTAAACTGAGAACACAATAATTATAATATAATGTACTGCTATATTTTGTTTCACATTACAAAAGCCTTATCCATTTAGATAATGTTAAGCTAAGTATGTTCAACATGCAGCCTTTGTACAGCTAAGCCTTGATCTGTCAAGGTAACAAATTCATTTCACATTCCACACATAGTGAGCCACACATACTCACAACCTCTTCTCTAGTTATCAGTACATTTATTTAGTCTTGTAATTTATTTAAATTTCACATGTCAACACTTATTGTATTATTACTTTAAATTATACATCAAACTTTTGAGAAAATTTATAAATGTTTACATCTTTTTTTTTTTATCTTTATCTTTACACTAACAATTGCATGTTAGAACCTGCCCACTACTATGACACACTAGTTCCCTTCAAGTAAAAAAGGAGAGTACAAAAACAAAATAACAGATAATTTAATAGTACCGGTATCATACATATTTTTAACCCTCTTAGTGCTTGTCCTCTAAACCAGTTTGAAATTACCAAGTGCACTTCAGTGATTCGCCATAACAACAATGATAAACTAAAGCATAAAGCATTGATTTTAAGGCATAAAACACCAATCAGGGGTAACCATTGCCTGAAAATCAACATTTTAGTATTCAAACTACAGAAAAATCCATGGTCTTCATCTTCATACAGATTAAATGATTAAACCTGTTTTTGGCTTAAAACAGCTCTGGCCAATGTGTATTACCAGTTTTTATCTCAGACTTATTATTTATAAATCATTTTAAAGAATACAGAGATCAAAAGTCCTCTTTTTTTCCAATTGACATATTTTTTTAAGGTTTATCTCGGTGTAAATATAACTTTCGAAACATTAAAAGGTGGTGCCAAAATTATATAATTTAAAATGTGTAGTTAAAATATTGGGTTGAAAATCGTATGTAAGCAATTGGTACCGGACGTTGGGATTTAAAACAAATTAAAATAAACCTAACATGTAAAATATATGCATAAATAAAACTGATTTAGACTTTATATGAAGTAATTATTGCGACCAATTCCTAAATGTATTTTTATGTAAACTAAAAATAAAATTGTCCTGTTATCAATATTTATTTACATTCTGAAACAGAAATAGGATGATTATTAACGGAATATGCATGATACTTGATAATCATGAATACTGAATAGAAATGTTTACCTATGTAGGCCATATCTAGATTTTGCAAGAGGCTCTTGCATTATGTAACAAATTAAGATGAAATTATGCATTTAACTTGCTTAGTTTCACCAGAATTCACACATAATAGTATAACAAATACCATCACCTGAAAGTACCTGAAGTATTCATTAATGTTATTAATTTACTTTTAGTGTGTTATCAATATCATTGTTTTTACGGCTACATTAATAGTTACAATATTTAAAGAGACCATCAATTTTCCAGGTTCAAAACTTTGCTTGTAAAACTGTTCTCAGAAAAGTAAAACATTTAAAATGATATACAACTCGAGATAGGCTGTCATTAAAAATCTCCTTCTAACTCCTGGTGGGCCATCCCGCCATAATAGAATGCCTGCTAAGGACACGGTAAAGTAATTTCCTAACACTAATTACATAACTGTACTTATGCATTATACGGAGTAGAGATGTGCCTGAAAGAACAGAACAGGTTTTCAAAACTGTTCCCTAGACTAACCAGTTCTTTCAGAGAACAGTTCTCTGAATATATCTGTTCCCTTTTTTGGGGTTTTGTATTTTTAAATAAAGCTGTTTAGTGTTTAGTAGTTGTTGAATTTAAGCTTTATTTTTTTAGTTTCCAATCATTTTATTATTATATTTGTTCTTTGCCAAAGGTTACCAGCAAACCAAAACGTTAATGTACAAATATTATAGTAAGTTATTTTTAAAACAAATATTTGTATCGTCACTTAATATACCAGGTAAACCTTAGCTTTGTTTTGAATGAAGCACCCAGATAAAACCTTGTATTTGCTGGGCATTCAAAACTTTGTTGGTGATATTTAACTGTTCTTTAAGAACAGGTTTAAAGAACAGATCCTAATGTATAGCATTAAAATGTTAGTATTGTAAATTTTAAAAAAGTTTCCCCATTATTTTTCAGTTTTTTACTCTTGGGTGCTCTCAAGCGGCCGCATATTTTGCTAGGGCCTCTGACCACCTTGCAAATGTTTTGATGTTAAAAATATTCAGGTAATATTTTAGGGTAAAAATGAGAATGTAATGTTAATTTCATAGATTAATAGTTATTTGATGGAATTTTGATATGATCATACTTAGAACTGGTAGAATGTCAAGTTTTAAGAGATTTGGTTGGTCGCACATTATTTTCTTTGAGTATACAGTATTTAAGTTAGTTATATTTATATTAAATTGTCTTCTTCAAAATAGGTTTTATAATCGGGATGATTAAAAATTATTTCTTACCTTATTAGAGTATCAATGTAAATATTTTGTTATAGATTATATTATTAGAGTTAGTTTGCAACTGTAACCATCACTGAGCACGTTTGTAACCATCACGTTTGGTTACATCGACGTTTCATGGTCGTTGAAACAAATTTGAATATTAACCGTTCTGTTATGAGAAACAGAACTGAGTTCCGTTATTATTCATATATAGATTAAATCATAAAGGAACAAGAAGTAAAATGTAATTATCCATAATTTTATATCCAAAATATTGGTCAATAAAACCTTAGATGTTGTTACAAAGGTCATTATAACATAGTTTGTTAAATATAAAATACCCATAATAAGAGGACACAGAAATATTCACCTCTCAAAATTATAACTATATTGGCAATATATAATCATTATTAATAATTAAATAAGTCTGCAAGCCAATAGAAATATTAAAATCTTCGCTTTAAACTGTGTAGGTCTGGTATAGCAATTGATTTATTAAACTCAAGTATGATTATGGGTCGGCCATGTTTCACGCTCTAATAATTAACAAAACCCTGACCCCTTTTATCTAACCAATATTTATTAAACCTAATAGAGTTAGTCTGGAATTGAGTAAGTGATATCTTTTCAAGAAGGTGTAGGCTACATTGTCTAATAAATGCAACATCTATTAGCTTATGTTAAGAAGAAATGATGAAATTAATATTAAATGCAATTTATTTTCACAACTAACGTACTACGAGGAAATAATCTACTCAATATGAACAAATATTAAAAATTAGGTTTAAAGTTTGTGTCTAAGGTCATTTTGTAATGATGTTTAAGTTTCATCTCTGTGCAAACATAAACAATATTATAGCAATTCATTCTAGTTATTTATCAAACTGACCTAGATAGTATTAATAGAACATTTACATAAAATTGAATACTTACATAAATCTAATATAAGCGTGTACTCAGAGAATTATCTTATCTTATGTCATCAAAAGTAACAATGATTTTTCTTAAATTGATTTTTTCATTATATTTTAAAACCGTATATAATCAAATCAATAATTTAATTAATTGAGAAAGATATTGGTAATTAATTCTGTGGAAACAGTAAACAAATATTGTCAATTTATCTGACTTAATTTGTATATCAAAATCAAAAATGTATTACTGAATTGTGAGCTCCTTTTGAGGAAGAAATAAGACACTTGCCAATATTTTTATTTGAAACGTTTTGTAATAATTTTATATTGTGTTCAGAGTAAGATTTCCTAAACAGATTAAGAAAATATAAGACAAAAATTGATTGTAAATGTTTAGTCTTAACTTACAACATATTAAAATATGTTAAAATGTTCAAATATGTTTAGCTATTTTAGTATTTACTACCACAGTAACCATTGTACACACTAACAAATTAATAAAACCGTTCAGTAAGTTCACCAGTACAATAACCCAACCTAACTTTAAAATTTAGACCTAGCCTAGACCAATAAGAATGATTTATATGTATTTTAAACTGAGGTTTAGGTAATATGTTAATATATAAATATAATCTATTGATGATTGACTTAATTCAATGAAGGGACCTTTATGAAATTAAAATTGGTTTTACAATAATAAAATTACAAACCCTATAAACATAGGAGACCCTATATGAGACGGAATACCTAAAGAAACACCCACATTTTTTAAATACTTTTGCCCAAAATCTTTCTACACATTAGTCTAAATCATATGCAGGTTTTTGCAATGTGTAATAGTAAAATAAAATCAAGATAAAGACAAATAATTTCACATGCCGAGTGAACACAATGGGGGGGGGGGGGGTAAGTAAATATATAGTTGTTTTAGATTATGTTGGCATGCACTCAATATTAATATACATATATTTTATATATATATATATATATACATATAAAACAAATACACCATTAGAAAAGTTTAGAAGCTTTAATAGTAATAACTAAAGTTACACAAATTAAGTTAAACTTTATTTGCTCTTAAATAAAAAGTTTACTTTTGAATAAAAACTGTAACTAAAACTGTTTATCACATTTAAATAAAGTGGGATAAGCAACTAAAAATCTACCATCAGTGAGAAGAATTTTATTACTTTTCATATTTAATCAGTGGTTGAGTTATCTCCAAGGGCACTATATAATATGCTTTTAATTATAAAGACAGAAACACATATACTGAATTAAATATGTATATATTATAGACAATTAATCTACATTCTTTTCATCACATCAAGATAAATGAGCAATTTTAAGAAATAAAGTGACATTTGGAACAATATTATAGACTTGTCAAGATTGTTTTAGGTTTTTGCTTACCCATTTACATACACATACATAACATACTGCAGTTTATGCATGGCAAATTTTACCAGTCTAATTTCTACACAGAACTGTAAAAACACATCCCTAAATTTTCTCTTTGTTTTGTTTTTTTAATTTGACAGTCAACTATAAGTTTAGTTTTAGACTTTAGATTTAACATTTAATCTAGTTTTAATTTTAAATGTATCAGCCAAATCTAACCAAAAAGAGTAACAACACAAAATTTGTTGAAATTTACCCGGGAAAATTATCTTTTGAACAACCAAAGTTTACTTCTTTATACAGGGTGTCTCTGAACTCTCTGGTCCCCTATTGTGGATTTGTTCCTGGGATCGAGACAAACATATTTCACAATATAAATATGGGTCTACAGTGCTTACTTTTTCGTCTGTCGATGTGTTTTCCACAAAATAATTTACATCTAGAGAACGGTTACACCGATTGATGTTCAAACTTGACATGAAGTTATACCTAACAATGATCTATTTTAAATAAAATAAGCGATTATATCCAAATATAAGTTTCAAAATGGTGACTGTTTGAAAATTTGAAACGTACATTACCCAAAAAGCATATATTTTAACAAAAACTGTCAAGACACCTTTTTTGCAGTTCTTTTTTACCCTATCGGTTGGTGTAACAATAAAAACAATAGGATGAAGGATAATAGTTAAGTTAAAGATTAACAGCATTCGTAACTACAATATTTTATATACTTTTACCAAGATATTTATGTACATACAAGATGTTTTGTAATGACTCAGCAATATTCTAGGATATGATTCAACACAACAATAAGAATGAGAAAAAAAATCAATTGCACATGTGCCCAGAAACACTTAGTTTTTTTCACTAAATAATTTTTATCTAGAGAACGGTTTGACCAATTGAATTCAAACTTGACATGAAGTTTAACCTAATAATGATCTATTTTAAATAAAGTAAGCGATTATATCCAATCATGCCTTTCAAAATAGCGACAGTTTGAAAATTTCAAACCTGATTTACCCAAAAACCGTACATTTTAACAAAAATTGTCAAGAGATCTTTTTTGTAGCCTTTTTTATTCTGTATCGTATAGTGTAACTGTCAAAACAATCGAATGAAGAATAATAGCTATGTGTAATAATGGTTACATATTATGTTATTATCTCTAACTTAACTATTAATTATCCTTCATCCGATTGTTTTGATAGTTACACCATCCGATAGAGAATTAAAAGCATTACAAAATAAACGGTATCAGGAAACTGACACATACTTTCTCCCTCAAAGTACTATAAAACATACTCTACCTTTTCATCAGTAGAATAATAATTCAAAATAACAATTTTTTTATTTTTTTATTTTAAAGAGTAATTTTCCCATAAAAATCCATAAAATAACGGAAAAACTGACTTTTCTCAAAAACGGCTCGAACGATTTTGATTCAAATTTTATAGTTTATAGTACTTTAGGTCCCTAATGAAAAAAACGCCTGGAGATACCGTGGATTAGTACCTCCATACCAAATTTCATCAAAATCGGACGACTAGTTTAGGCTCTAGGTCTGATAACATCCACACACACACACACACACACACACACACACACAGACATCACTCCGAAAACCACTTTTTTGGTTCAGGGGGACCCAAAACGAATATTTCCACCAAAAACTCAAACTCGAAAATTTTGACGAATACAATACTTTCTCCATATACTATGGTATAGTGGGAGAAAGTAAAAGGTGCCTTGACAGTTTTTAGGTAATTTAGGTTTGAAATTTTCAAACAGTCGCCAATTTAAAACTTATAATTGAATATAATCGCTTATTTTATTTAAAATAGATCATTGTTAGGTATAACTTCATCTCAAGTTTGAACACAAATTGGTCAAACCGTTCTCTAGATATCGGTTATTTTATAAAAACATTCAGACAGATGAAAAAGTAAGCACCATAGACCCACGTTTATAATGTGAAATTCGTTTGTCTCGATCCCAGGAACAAATCCACAAATGGGGACCAGAGATTTCGGGAACACCAGTATATTATAAGTAAATAATGAGCTGGACTTGTGAGAACAATATAAATGAAATAAAACAATAACACACAATATCACAACAAATACGTTTAATAAATCAAACGCGTTTCAACGACAAAGTCGCCATCCTCAGTGATAAAGCTACAAAAGCCAAAGTACAACTCCAAAGTAGTGATTTATTAAACGTATTTGTTGTGAGATTGTGTGTTATTGTTTTATTTCATCTACCAGTATATTAGTATAGAGAAAAATAATTCCAAACTAAAATAAAACAATTTGAAAAAAACTTCTATTACTGTTTAGCAGAATTGGATAAAAGTATATTTTATTAATATACCTGTATATTTTTATTAACAAGAAATATTGTAACACAATAACACACTAAGATTGTGTTTAAAAACAAGAAATCATTGTGTCAAGACACACAAACCTGACAGGTTTCTAAATAATGAGTTTTCTGATATCAGATATTATTTACATTTAAATTGATAAGTTGAATTATATAATGTTAAATTGTGCTGTACTTCAATGCATTTATTCTTTATGAGTAGAGTTTGTCTATTGTAGCAAATGTTGTTTACTAGGAAGGCCTGAAGCATTTAAGAGTCAATGCCATTGTACACGTGTTAGCCTTGAACAAGACCTTAGATGTTGGTTAAGAATATAATTATGATTTCTCTCTAGTGGCTACTACAGCAATAAATAAAATAGGCACCACACCGACAAAAATATATGCAGGCTAACGAAATAAATAACCTGTGGTAACCCGTATTACGACAACATAAAAAATGCAATATATTGTTGTTGGTATGTAATTAACAAAAAGAAATTAATAATTACTTAAAATAAACTATTAAAAAAATATACAGCTAAAAATGTTGATAATTTTTAACCACAATCATGGGAATTAATTGCTTACGGTAGTTAAATATGCAGATACACATTTTTGCTGAATTCAAATTATTTTTAGGCCTATTATTGTTTTAAGATGAAAACCTTTAAGTTATCACTGCCTAAACATAACTGTTGGGATTGAACTGTAACCACTACACAAACTGGAATCCAATAAAGTAATATAGGCCTATTTGTATTTAGGGCCTACAAAATGAATAATTAACCTTGAAATCAACCCATTCACATTGTTAACCCTCCAAGAGCTGAATATAATACTCTTCTGTGCTAGGCATTTTTAGGGCGGCGTGCATGTATATTTAAAAAAATATGTATACAATTTTTACTAAAAGTAAAAATAGACTTATTATATAACATTATAATCAGAAAAGCGCACGAATTTTGTATTTAATCTTAATATAATTATTGTACTTTTAATCATAGATTTACACAGCTGTTTGTTTTGCACAATTTTACAATTTAAAACTTATTTTTCAAATATCCACCCACTAAAAATAATTTCAAAATGTCACTGTATACATTCCAAGATATACAAAAGTTGCACAATTTCATGCTGAACTAAAAAATGTAAAACTGTAACACTCTATGCTTCCAAACAAATTATTGTGGTTCATTACAAGAAACAAAAACAAGCGTCTAGCACAGATACAGATGTGTGCATTAAAACAGCAGACTTTACAATGCTACCAAAATTACATTTTTTAAAGTACCTATCGATTTTAAACTTTATACTATACTGTAGTAATTGATTTCTGACAAAACCTTATAAGAAACTCTCAGATTGAATGAAAAATGACGACTTGAGGCCCGTTTTATAAAACCTCTGTAGATAAGTCGCAAATATGACTTTAGCATTACAGACTAATTTATAATGATTTCAAATGTGAATTTAGCGCTTGGAGGGTTAAAACAAACTCACAGTTTACAAGTCTTCTATTAAAGACAACTGCTTCCAACCATAAATATATCAGAACAGTGATTACAACTGTAGGCGTTGTTGTGGGTGCATGACAAATTACTTTAAGTGAAACACATCAAACAGAAAACTAAACAGTGCAGGCCTACTAATACTAAATCCGTATTTATTTATTTAATATTTCATTAATTCTATCATTTATTTGGAAGATACATTTCTTAAACATTGAGACGCAGACACTCTGGTTGAACTGTATAGTGTAAACCTAATAATTTCTTAATATTCTAAAACTTCAACATGGTAGAAACAAGTTTTAAACTTTCTGTAAATTGTAATTTAGAGTAAAAATCAGAATCTGTGTACATCTTAAATTTTTGTTTGTTTTACAATACAAATAATAAAGAAGCAAATTTAAGGAAACTCATTTATTTAGAGATTTATAACTTTCTTTTCCATAATCATTTATTTCCACAGATTTTATAAAAAAAAAAAAAAAAAACGTCATAATGGAGGATTGAATTTAATCATGTTTTATTATTCTTATTTACAAAATATATGATTTTTTTTAACTTAATAGAATCAGACTTGCTAGCCCTTTCTCTCTCTTTATTCTTCTGGACCCATTGAAGTACACAACTAAATTGTGTAACTATTAGTTTAATAATATAAATATGTCAACATCTCTGATTTGTTTACCATTGATGAATTTTTCATTACCGGTAAAGTTTCCTAATTAATGGATATGGTTCTTCTGCGTGTAATGAACACTTTTAGTTTACACATTACGAACACATTTACTTCCATTTAAGAGATTTATATAAAATACAGTACTACTATTTTCTATAGAAAGATTCTGTTATTACAAATGGAAACATGTCTTAAAATCAAACCTATAAAATTACTAGTTTACTAACTTCAAATGTTTAAAATTTACAGTAAATTATGTTATATAAAAAACAAGAACAGTGTATTCGTTAACATTTTTTTATGTTCCAGTTGTATACACAAAAGTTTTAATTAAAAGTTTGAATTTAGTACTTGAATTTCTTTAAACATTGCAGGCATTTGAATGTTTCACAAATGTTTTCTGTTTTGAAAAAAATAATAGGCAGAGGCCTTTTTATAAAAAATTCTAAAATCTTAAGTAAATTGTTTTCCTTGTTTCCTTGTATAAAAGATGAAAAACAAAAAACTGAATCGATTGAATGTTGAAAGTAATTCTCACCTACTCCTTTACAGGAAATATTTTTAAAGAAACAAAAGTTGAGGTTATATTTTGATCATATAATGGTCAAGTGAAATATAAATATATACTGCCCACACAATGAAGTTTATAAATCAATAAATATCCTCTTGATATCTTGATGACTTAAAAGTAACTGATGACGCAGACATGCTTAGATAAAGTTCAGCAATGATTACGTATATAAAGTGTATTTACCTTTTTCAGCAGATAAGGTGCATCAACATTAAGCTTACAACGTCGTTCGATGATAGTAACAGCACCATCTGGACTCGTTACATCAGATATGATCTCACATGCTAGGACTACAGGAATGTATGTGCATGTAGGGAACCTCCTTTCATAAGCCTACAACAGATAATTATGTTCATTAATACCAAGACTGTATCTTATATTTTAACCAAAAGATAACAAATGTTCATTAATATTAAAATGATCTGAGATGTTTATAGCACTATAACTTTCATTATGCTCAGAGTGTGAATGATGCCTCTTGCAGACGGAAGCAGTCAAACCTATTGGTTAAAGACTTCTGTTAACCTCCAACTGAAATTTTTAAGTAGGCTTACACATTTTTTTAAGACTTTTTCATGAAAGCAATAAACAAAATAGAAATTATTGTCTTAAAATTACAATACTTCATCTTCATATTTTATGGCCAAGATATTTTAATTGATTTTACTATATAAATTATATAAAAACAGATTGATTCGCTATTTTTATTGATCACAAAACATTTACAGGATCACTTGTTTGACACTCACAATCAAATTTCTCAGAAACGGATAATGTATTAAGCAAATTTCATTAAATAAAGCACATAGTATATTCTCAATAGTCAAAACTTGAAAACAAAAAATGTGACTATATATTTTGAAAAGCCAAAAACTTTGGTACATATCACCAAAAATATTTTATTATAGTGTTGTTTGAAATATTATTTTGAAGGGCTTTAAAACTTTTAAGGATATTAAAACTATTTTATTTTTAGAATTTTCTGATGCGCAATTTTCATAATAGGTATATTTTGAAAATGTTGTTAAAAAACTAATCCTCCTCCACTTTTGAAAGAAATACAATTTTTATAAATCCTGTAGTGTTAGAAAAACATAATACATTACACAAAAAACTATAGCAAACTAACCTGTTGTACAAAGTTATGAAAAGTTATCCCCCCCCCCTCTTAATTAAGTAAATTACATGCAGGGCCGGATTTCCCAATAGGCCCGGGCCTATGGGCGCAAGCTCCAAGGGGGCGCACAGCCAAGAGAATTTTTTAAAAAAATATCTAGAAATAAAAATAAATAGCCATAACTTAACATATTTTTTGAATTGATTACAAAAAAATCATTCTGATTTTGAAGTTTATTGAAGCAAATAATTGTTGGTAAAGTTAAACTATTTTTCAACATTACGCATCAACTTCGTTACAAAGTTGATCTCAAACACGGGAGAACTGACTATAGGGATGTCGTCGAGATGTGTTTCTGAGATTAGACCTATTTTATAATGTATTACAAAGTTTTTGATTTATTTGCCCAAATGACTAAATTGAACAAAACCTAAGTTATTAACATAGCAATGGCCATGCTTTGTTGCGGGAATGCTCTGCGGGTTGGATTGTTTTGTTTCAGTCCCACAAATGTGAGCTCAATATTTAATACATAAAATTACTAAAAGTGTTTTAAGACGGCATTTTGTTAAGCCAAGAACCAAGTAAATTACTCAAAAAACTTGCAATGATAAAATTGCATCGTGGAGTGGTGCTTAAGCAATTAACATATAAGGCCTGATATAATTTTTTAATAAAGGTTTTTGGGGAAGTAACTTTAATCAGACTAGGGGGTGGAAAAAATTATTGAGCCTAGGGGCGCCAAAATGCTAAATCCGGCCCTGATTACATGAATTTTGTCCGTGTTGTTATTAATATCATTTTCAAGCAGCTGTTGATAAACATTTTATTTAGTTTCAAAAAAATTAAAAAGAAAGAAATAATTTATTAGGAGATCAATTTTGTTTTTAAGAGCATTTAACATAATTAATTAGTCAATAAGAAGTAAAATGGGCCGAGTTCATTTTGCCAGCCTTGCGATATCTAACTGTATTTATATTTATAATTTAGTATAACATAACATAATAAGTTTGTCCAGATAAAATAACTTGTAGTTATTGCTATGCATGTGTTATATTATACAATAAACCACTCCAAATTGTTTCCAGAAAATCATTGATTTTTTTAACAAAAGTAGATATATTTAATCTTTTTTTCTATTTTGTGCTCAGTACTTGGTAATTCTTTAAACCTTTGATGTTTATTCTTATGAAATTTGAATAAAACATAATTTGTTCTGCTGTTTTTATTTGATAATACTTAATTATTAGAAATTTCCTCCTAAATTGCAAAATCCAGCTGATTTATACATAGCACGATAATAATAGTAACTTAATATGTTTCCAATAAACATAAAAAAAATTATGAATGAATGTAAATGACATAAAAATTTATTATTTGTGATAAGATACACACAATTAAAACAATTTTCATTTTTTGTCTGTGAAGAGAGTCATGTATATATGGATGGCTGGCACAATGGTGAGGACTTTTTTGTTTAGTGTTGATGTGAATAAAATAAACTAGCTGTTACATTTATGTGCCACATAGGAGCAAACGTGTTAAACATTGTTACTCATACAAACATTGTATAGTCTACTTTTCCTTTTTTAATGTATTAAAGATGGAAAGTATTTTACCTGACAAAAATAGTATATTAAAAATAGTATATTATGTTACAAGGACGGTAAATAGGGTTTTACCATGCATCCAACATGCAGTGGGATTTTCATGCAAGCACGCAAAAACCTACCGGGCGAAAAAGTGACACACTTTTAGTCATAACATCTTTTTATAAAAAAAACATTTTAAACTCAATACATAACTATAATTTATTTTAAACAATTATAATTCTATTTGAAATTAATATTTATAGTACAATTTGTGTTATTTTGGATATTCAATTCTTTAAGTAGAGCATTTTATAAGTCCATTATGAAAATTTTTAGAACATAAAAGATGCATAATAGTTACTTGTGTATCTATAGTGCAAAGTTGAGTTTGTCGCACGAGATAAACATTTCATGCTTGAAGCTTAGCTTGTGTCCAAGTTCATTGAAAGTGATAAAGTAAACTTTGCACCCATAATACACACAACATTTTCCACACAGCAACATTTTAAAGTACAGTAGAGCGTCGAAAATCCGAACTAATTGGGACCGAGGGTGGTTCGGATTATCAATTTGTTCGGATTTTTGAAAACAACCATGAAAATGCTATTTAGGATAAAATATATGCCCTTTAATCCTAATTAGCTTTTTCTTAGGTGTGTGTTTAAAGTGGTTAAACAGTACAAGCAGTAATGTAATTACAATACAGATTGTAAGACTACTTCCATTCAGAAGTGTTTAAAAAGAGATAATGATGTCAAACTGCGATGAAGATTTTTGTGAAATTTTCAATAACACAATAATTGGAATTAGCGAAAACGAAAACGAAATTTTTGCAGGGGCTTCCTCAGAACGAGTTCAGATTTTTGACGTTTCGGATTATTGACGTTCGGAATATCGACGCTCTACTGTATTGTTTTAGTTTTTAAAAAGATCTATTTTACAGAGGTTAATCCCACAACAATCAAAATTTTCAAAACAGACTACGTAATCTGTTTAAGTAAACAGTTGGCGTGCGAAAAGTATTAGTAAAACAAAGAGGTATAATTACTTGACGCTTAACACATGTAGTTTTAGTTTGCACTCTGCTGTGAGTGTGCAAAAACGCACTTTATTCGGAAAACCACTATGATTACTCTTATTATAGACTTTGGAACTAACCTCTCATAAATGTGCTATTGTTAAAATCAGCTGTTTACATAAAACTTACATGTTTATTCTTAAGTGTAAAATCAGCTGGAGCACAGAAAATTTTCTGTATAAGCACAGTAAATAAGGACTTACTTGTCTATGAACAGGTGTAGAAATAGCTGTTTTTGGTTAGTATAATGAAAAGAACTTTAAATAAGGAATTGAATTAGGACTATATACTGGGTAGGCTATAGTAAATTACCATCCCATCGCCACCTTAACATTTGTATGAACTTAAATAATGCCAAGCCCAATTAGGATTATTAACTAGGTGTCTTTTGTGTTAGTTTAGAATGTTGCTCACTCCCCAAAATATGAAGTTTAGAGAGTATCCAAAACTTTTAAATGGCCCCCGTATTTTGTGATATGTATAAAAATTAAAAATAATGGTGTTTACTACATAAGTTTTGGATGACCCTTACTAAAATAACAGTACGAAATGTATTTGTGATTTTTTTTAATATGAAATTGCTATTTTTCTTTGGAAAACGTTTTAAAATCACAACCAATTACGTGTGTGTTTTTACTTTCTCCCCCTATACCATAGTATATGGAGAAAGTATTGTTTTCGTCAGAATTTTTGAATTTGAGTTTTTGGTGGAAATATTCGTTTTGGTGCCCCCTGAATCCAAAAAAGTGATTTTTAGAGTGGTTTCTGTCTGTCAGTCTGTCTGTGTGTGTGTGTGTGTGTATGTATACACGACCAGAGAGGACATTATTGGTCCGATTTTCATGAAATTTGGTACGTAGGTACTAAACCCTAATATCTCCAGGCGTTTTTTTCATTTTTTGGAATTTTTAATTTTTAAGGGTAATTTACCCCTAAAAATCCATAAAAACCGACAAAAATGCAAATTTTTCAAAAACGGCTCTAACGATTTTGATCAAATTTTCAGTATTTATAGTGCGTAAGATGCCAAACAAAATGACACCACTCGCTTTTATCAAAACTTCGGCGTTTTATAATTATGGGGAAATGTTTAAAAATAAACAAGTTTGTGTTATCAATCTAGCATCGCGGCGGCGGCCGCACGGGGTAGCACCACGGTAGCGAGCACGGCCAGTAATTCAAAGGTCGCGCGATCAAGTCCCGCCTGGGACAGTGATTTTTTTATCCGATTGACGTAGGTAGAATATTATTTTTTTGTTTTGTTCTAAAAAGTAGTAAATAAAATGATTAAAAAAACTATTTTATTTTTTTATAGTCAGTAAGTTGGGAGAAAGTTTGTGTCAGTTAACTGATACCGTTTATTTGTATAAGAACAAACCCTTGCCTGCCGTTTAAATTTTTGTAATTATTTTTGATAGCCTATAATTGCACGTAAATACCTTCGTGTTTCAATTTGAATCCCAAAAGGGTTCGGCTATTTAAGTTCATATAAAGTTAACGTGGGTGAAAGGAACTTTACTAACACACAGCGCATCAGTTTCATTTCATTTCATTTATTGGTTTCTTTGACAAAAATAATTTGTATAAAACAAGTCATATCACAACACACTGGAACAATATCCACAAAATACAATTAAACAACAAGTAGTACAAAAAAATAGACCAAAATATACAATAATCAACACAAATACAAAAAATTAAGTTAATAAGATAATAATTTAAAAGGTTAAAACGCTTTGCAAAAAAAAGAGATCACATCTATCACAAAATAGTATCGTGATGCACAAACTCTTCCACCGAGTAAAAGGATCCAGACAATAGAAATTGTCTAAGACTGTTTTTAAAAATCATTTGGGGAATTTTGAATGCTTTTAAGAAGCTTATTCATGAACTTTGCACCAGCTTGTGAGGGAAGTTTACTGTATAAATTTAACCTGTGCTGTCTGGCACGATACTCACAAGCTTGTCTGGTACTGTAGTTGTGTATATCCATATTTTGCACATGATCACACTTAAATTTAAAAAAGCAACACTTCAAGTATGTAAATACATGGAAGTGTAATTACTCCATAATTCTTGAAATAGTTTTTACAACTTTGTCTTTTATGTAGCCCTGCAATAAGCCTTATGGCTCTTTTTTGCAAGACAAACACTCTTTTCATGTTCTGAACTGATGAGTTTCCCCAAAGAAGAACTCTATAGTTCAAATAATGATACACTAGCCAATAATAGGCTGTTAAAAGTATCGATCTACCACAGAATCGCTTCAAACTTCTCAGTACAAATATACCTGAGCTAATTTTTGCACTGATATTGCTAATGTGGTCATTCCAGTTCAACTTGTCATCAATTAGAAGACCCAAAAATTTTATTGATTGCACTTCTTCAAGTATACTATCACCTAGCATGACACTTGGTGTCAGATTTGAACTATGCTTTCTACTGAAGTTTATGTACTTAGTTTTACATGGATTGATTGTTAAATAGTTTTCAGCGAAATACTGTCCAGTAGCATTGACTTGTATAAAAGCCTTCTGCTCCAATTGTTGAACAGAATCTGCTTGAGAAGTTTGGTTCGAGAACATAGTGTTGTATCATCAGCAAATTGAATTACCCTATCCTATGTACTGATGATGACAAATCATTAACATAGAGTAAAAATAACACTGGGCCGAGAACTGATCCTTGCGGGACTCCTTGTCTCCGCTCAGTCTCTTTATACAGCCTTCCTGCAACATTAACACGCTGTGTTCTATTGGAGAGATATGAGTTTATCCATAGTAATGGAATCCCTCTAATACCAATATTTTCGCATTTCTTAAGTAACAAATTAAAATCAACACAATCAAAACCTTTAGAAAGTTTGGTTCGGGTCTTCCCAAAAATATATTTCATGAGCATCATTAACTTCATCTTTTTGTGCCATTTAAACCTTGAAGTGGTAATCTATACTAATTAGTGTTGGTATGTTTAAATCAAAATAAGTGCCTCAAAAATAATATTAAATATGTCATATAATATATCATTGTACTCAGGACATTATAAAGATTAATTTACTTCATAATGCATTACCATATGACTTATAACAACAATCTTGCAAAAAATACCAAGTTTTGAAAAATGAAAAAAGTGTCCGTCTCGATTCAGCAAGAAAAAAAACAGAGTTTTTCTGTTATGTTACCATGGGCTGAATATCCTCTGACATAGGTCTAAGGTAAGTTACTGCTCAAGACCAGCAAATTTTTTTGAGAATCAGGTCTAATTCTATCGCAGAGATATGGATTTTCATTTAGATCTGTTTTTGTCTTTGTTTCAGGAGTAAATAACAACCATTGGAATTTTTACTAAGACTAATGTTGTGAAGTAGTTATTTATTGTATTCCAATCTGTTAGTAAAGAAACAGATGAAATCAGTTTTTCATGGTGGTGGCGGGGGGGGGGGGGGGGGCTAGTTTCTGTTCGCTTGCTTGCACTGATTTTGCTAATTTATGTATTAGCTTAGGATCAGTAAAAAAGCTAGAGAAATTGATTTTAAATATTTTATCTATATAACAATGTTCTCTGTACCTTCCTTAACAAGATAATGTATTAATTGTACATACTGTACTTAAATAGGATACATTCTATAGCTTTTGAAATATGTATATACACATTTTTTTATTGCTCACATTTATTATTTACACCCGAAACAATTTTTATTATTCATCCATTGAACCGGTATATTTTGGCTTTACAATTAATTTAATTTTTTATTTTTCTAAAACTACTTTTGAAAATTGTATTTGCCAATAGGTATAGTTTTTGTTGTTGTTTGGAACAAAAAAAAGCTAGCGAACATTTTTTTTAAATGTACATTACAATATTCTCTGTACATTCCTGAACAATAAAATGTACAATAATATATAGTTACTCAAATGGGATAGGCCTACATTCTACATATGATTAATGGTAAAGTGCACAAATAGTAAAAAAAGTGCTTGCAACTTTAGACAAAACTAATTGCCACGTATAGGGTTAAACTTGATGTGTCACAAAATGTGGGTTCCCATTTGAAAATTTTTAATAGGCTACTTTCAAAATTTCCCATTTTCAGCAAAAAGACAAAACTCCAAACTATCTCAAAAGAAACTAGAAAAAGTGACCTAGATAACAGTCCCAAAAGAGTTTGGCTCTATTTAAATTAAAAAAGGAAGAGAACATTTTTTTAAATATACATAACAATATTCTCTGTACGTTCCTGAACAATAAAATGTACAATAATGTATACTTACTCAAATGGGATACATTCTATAGATGATTAATGATAATGTGCACAAATAGTAAAAAAAGTGCCTGCCGCTTTCCTGCTTTAAAGAATTGCTACATTAGGGTTTAATTTGATGCGTCACAAAATGTGAGGTCCCATTTGAAAATTTTAGTATTCCTAAAATTCCCCATTTTCAGCAAAAAGGCAAAATTCCAAACTATCTCAAAAGAAATTAGAAAACGTGACCTAGATAACAGTCCCAAAAGAATTTGGCTCTATATAAGTTAAAAAAGCTAGAAAATGTTTTTTTAAATGTACATAAAAATATTCTCTGAACAATAAATTGGTACAATAATGTATACTTACTCAAATAGGATAAATTCTATAGATGAGTAAATGATAATGTGCACGAACAGTAAAAAAGTGCCTGCTGCTTTAGAGAAATCTAATTTCGCCACATCTATAGTACTCCCAAAATTCCCCATTTTGAGCAAAGAGGCAAAATTCCAAACTATCTCAAAAGAAACTAGAAAAGTGACCTAGATAACAGTCCCAAAAGAGTTTGGCTCTATTTAAGTTAAAGGGAATGAAGATTGTATAGTAAACAACCTGTATATTTTAAGTACTTTGTACAAAATAAAACCTTAAAATATAATTTTCTATATAGTTTAATAAAAAAACCTAACTTAAAGGTTTTAAAACTATTTTAACATGATAATATAAGCTCCCTGAATCTCTACTACAAACAAGTCTATTGAACTAACTTAATATCAGTTATGTTCTCAGTCACCAGGTAAGTAGTTCAGAGAAAGTCTTGTTTTTATTCACTAGTTGAACTTCTGGCTTTTAAGAGTCAGCTCTAAATGTATCTCCACCAGTAAGGTACAATAAACTGGAGATTTAATTTTCCTTGTGTGCTTATGCAGTATTACCAAGACACTCTGATTTATAAAACGATTTACAAATTTACTAAGTGACAATTGTATTTTAAAATGAAATTTATCCGTCAAATATTTAAGACGAAACTGACTATGACATTATGAAAACTAATCTTTTTAGGGAAAAAATGAAAACTTATTTACAATTAAAGGTTCTTTTAAAATAGTTACCTAAAAATATTTTTTAAAACGGGCTTAAAAATTATGAACACTTCAAGGCCAAAACAGAGTAGAAACATTGTTTGTTGAAAACTTCATCAATTCAAGTTTTTGGTTATCTACATTCTCCTGTCTTTATTAATTAACTAGTATAAAGTTAGCAACAACAAAATTAGTGATTATTTTTAGTATTTAGGCCTATTAGATTAAATAAATTGATAATTAACTACTGAAAAGAACGTTTTATAATCAAATTTAACTTCAAATATGCAACCATGCAATTTTAAGTTTAAACTATTAAACTATATGTATGACGTATGACTATTTTGTTGGATTTGTAGACTCAACAGTCTCTAACTTACTATGAAACTCATATAATGCTCCACAAATCTAAGAACGATAAATGATGTTAAAATATAAATATTGTTTGCATAAGTATTGTATAAAAAAAGTATTGCGTGTTACAATTTTAAACTATATAGTCAAGTTCCCTTTTGTTCAATCATAGTAAAGCCACACACACTTTTAACACAGTATTGGCCAATAACGTAATACTCGAATAACATGCTATTATAAGCTATATAAAATTTGGCACCACCTGTAGCAATCTACAAAATTATATGCATATATTCAACAAAATTACGATGCTCGATGCTTACAGCAATTAAACAGTTGTCAGTTTTTCTCAAAAACAAATCTTTGTTAATTCTGTAAGATTTGTTTGACAAACGACATGATTGAGACTCACAGCGATATTTTCTTCCTAACACACTTGTGATAACTTGCCAAATCTTGTAAATCCTTTAAAATGAATATGATATTCAAATTTCAATTTGGCCGAAGCATAGTTTAACTGGCAACATTGGATCATTCGAATGCCAGATGCTTTGTTACTTTACAATGCTACTTAACGATGCCTGGAGCAGGTTATTTACGGTTCAAACATTCTTGCTGCGATTTTAATGGCTAACATTCTTAGTAGAAACTTAAAATTGTTATTTATGCAACTAATTTTAAAAAAACATATATTTTGGTTTTTCTTTTAATTTTTAAACCATAAAATGTAAGCATTTTGTTTTTTCATATTTGTTACAGTTTAAAAGACTTATCTTACAAGTTGTCAACAAAAGTTTATAAACTTTAATCTTAGACTTTGGTTTAAAAGAGAACATAAAAACATGTTAGTAGAAAGTCTCACAAGATAAAAAAGTTGAAGTTATTGTCTAGTATAAATAACTACAAGTTAAGGCTGAAACCTAATATGAACTTTGATAATTATCACATAATATAGGTACAGAGATAACATTATTAGCATGTGTTACATATCCATATCTAAATATTTAAATTACCCCTGGAAGATTCACCCCAAACAATAATATTGCATCACTCTTTTATCGTCATTCATTCATCGCTATATTTTTACATTTTGGAAATATAACATGCTGATATTTGAATTTCTAAATATAATAAGTCCTTAAAAATTATAGTTCCACTTCTGCATTTAATAACTGAAAATGTAATATAATATAAAAATATGTTTATTTTGAAATAGTAATAAACTCTTACACTACATGAAATTTTAATTTATTTTTTGCAGTTTTATTTGAAATCCCACCATGGTAGGGATAGGTAGATCCAATTTCATTCATTGTAATCCAATTATCGCCATAGTTGTTATTGGGGTTATGTTTTTAATATGTAAAGATATTTCTTCTTACTATAGATTAACTAGTCACAAGTCTTATTACTTACAGTATACAGTATTATTAAAATAATAGCTCAATCGCAGCTACAGTAAGAGTTTAAAATGAATATCCGAGCACGTTCTGACGTAATGTTATATCGAAATTTTAACTTTCATCATTTTTAGTGTAAATCGTCAATGTACAATTTATTGTTTATCTATATATCTTATATATATAAAAGCCAAAACCCACTGACTCACTGATCACGATTTCTAAAAAACTACCGAACGGATTGGAATGAAATTTGGTATGTAGCTTCCTCTAGGGCCATAGGTGCTCACTAAGAAAGGGTTTGAAAACATTCTAAATTTTAGGGGGGGTTGGGGGGCATCAAAGTTATTAAAAAATGACTTCTTCAAAACTGGAATGAAATTTGGTACGTAGCTTCCTCTAGGGCCATAGGTGCTCACTAAGAAAGGGTTTGAACAAATTCGAAATTTTTGGGGGGGGGGGGGGTTTTGGGGGTTCAAAGTTATTAAAAAATGACTTCTTCAAAACTACAGAACGGAAATTGAACATTGAAACAGGTTTGTCTGGATAAAAATATTATTTGTAAGAATTTGTTTTCAAGTTTCAGTCTATCCAGTACATTGTGTCATGTACTTTTAATTTAAACTTAAAATATCACGTGCTGTTTATTTATTTATAAACAATATTATTATAAAAGCATCACAAATTTTAAATATAATATGATCCAAATCTGGGGCAACCTAATTTACATTGAAGGAACCTAAAGTCCAACTTTACTTCATGCAAATATTTGCATACAAATTGTTAGACCAGTTTACTGTACCCAATTAAACTGGTCTAAAGTGCAACAAACGCTGAAAAATAAAAATCTTTCCGTCCTTTTACATAACTCATTACTTAGTCAAAAATTATCCTATTTTGTATATGGAGAACAGTTTTAACTATTTTAGCAATTTAATGTTTTGAAAAACAATTTTTTTAAACTAAAAAAGAACAATCCAGGTATATTTTTTTATTCTTAAAAAAAAATTGTTCACTGCACGGAAAATAAGGACTGTTTTACTTCTACAAACAGGTATAGAAAACTGCTGTTTTCGGTGCAGTATAATGAAAACTTATTTATTAATTAGATAGTATAGCATCAGTTTGACATAAACCCACTTTTCTTGTAAATCCTTAATAAGGGCACAGCCAGCATTATTTATTAAAGTTTAACATTATGTAATGAACATGTTAACCTGCTTAATTTATACATGATGCCTAATAATTTGCTAGCACACGCTGTTAAATATTTATTATGAAAATTAAACAGAATTGCAAGCCAAGAGTTCTATACTACCAACCGTTATAAATTAATATGTTTTAATTATTTATAAATAGAGTTAAAGTTTCCACAGCAATAAAAGTTTAAAATTTGAAGATAAATTACTATCTCTCTATTGTATAAAAACATTCCTGTCCTTCACACAAAAACTCTGGCCCTACCCTCAGGTTCCACCCACCACCCTACCACGATCTAAGTGCCTCTTTTCTAATCAATCATCATTTCAGTGAAAATATACAATAATCTGTCTATATTTGCTTCGCTGGAAATGTAGGTGGGGAGCGAGCAGAAAAGCCGCCACAGGGGTTGGTGAGCGAAGCTAGCAGGTGCAGAGCCTTCTGCTGTTATTACTACAGCAATCAAATGTATACTCCATATACCATCTAACCAATAACAATAACCATTGCAGAAATAAATTATACACTGGTTGTGGGGATCAGTTAAGGAAGATGCCTGTTATTATCAACTGAACAGCTTGAAAAAACACATTATATATAACTTTTTCAAAAAAGTTTATATAGTTTTTTTATATATAATCAAAACTTTAGCTTCAGTTCATTGGAAATAGAGGCGGGGTATAGTTTTAGCAACATTTTTTATAACAATTTGAAAACGACATACCAGTACCAAAAAATTCTTTGCTTTGATATACAAAATTAGTTTTAGTAACCTTAAATAAAGCTTTTTTAAACTATACCCCACACAGTGGAATCAAAAAATATTTAATTTTACTTCAGTTCAGCACTTCTCAATCTAATTCTTACAACTCCAGACTATAACTAACTTAAAACTGTTATTAATTATTGAAGTTTACTGGTTAACCTAATACCGTAGGTTGTTACACCTATTATTCTATACAATTAATTTGTATGGCAATGAATATCAAAATGGCAATCCACCTTCTCCGGTTATGAAGCCGAGTTACTCATCCACTATTAGCCACCATAACAATGTCTTTCTCAACCACTAACCCCTCACAACACATTGAACTTTTAGAGTAGATTTAATTAAACCTATACATTTTAGTTTTAACAAATATTAAAAATTAATAGGTCATTTAAACTGCTGACTTAGAAGGTATGTGTTGTTATATAGAAGACTAGCTGACCCATACGGCGTTGCCCGTGGTGGTTGGTATTTTCAGTTTTTTTAACGTAATTGTATTATTTATAAGTGTTCAGTCAGTGAGTGGTATTGGGCTTTTATATATATAGATCTTAAATAATAAAAGCACTATTTTCATAATAATAAAAGATCTGAAATTATGATTTTAGTAACTTTGATCAACCCAAACCCCTCCTAAAATTTCGAATTTTTTCAAACCCTTTCTTATTGAGCACCTATGGCCCTAGAGGAAGCTACATGCCAAATTTCATTCCAATCCGTTCGGTAGTTTTGAAGAAACCGTTTTTTAATAAATTTGATCCCCCCCCCCCCAAACCCCACTAAAATTTCGAATTTTTTCAAACCCTATCTTAGTGAGCACCTATGGCCCTAGAGGAAGCTACATATCAAATTTCATTCCAATCTGTTCCGTCATTTTGGAGAAATCGTGATTTAGTCATTTTTACCCCCCAAACTCCCCTAAAATTTCCAATTTTTTAAAACCCTTTCTTAGTGATTACCTATGGCCCTAGAGGAAGCTACATACCAAATTTCATTCCAATCCGTTTGGTAGTTTTGAAAAAATCGTGATTTAATAACTTTGATCCCCCCAAAAAACCCCTAAAATTTCGAATTTTTTAAAACCCTATCTTAGTGAACACTTATGGCTCCAGAGGAAGCTACATACCAAATTTCATTCCAATCCGTTCGGTAGTTTTGAAGAAATCGTTTTTTAATAAATTTGATCCCCCCCCTAAAATTTCGAATTTTTTCAAACCCTATCTTAGTGATCACTTATGGCCCTAGAGGAAGCTACATACCAAATTTCATTTCAATCTGTTCGGTAGTTTTGAAGAAATTGTGATTTAATAACTTTAATCCCCCCAAAAACCCCCTAAAATTTCGAATTTCTCCAAACCCTTTCTTAGTAAGCACCTATGGCCCTAGAGGAAGCTACATACCAAATTTCATTTCAATCCGTTTGGTAGTTTTTGAGAAATCGTGATGAGTGAGTCAGTGGTATTTCGCTTTTATATAAAATATATAGATGTAATACTTTTTAAGTTACAAAGACAAATAAACTTAAGTTATAATAGATTAGCAAACCAAAATTGTATAAAAATTAGATTTGGCGCATTAATTTAGGACATATTATAAGGGTCAACATTTTTTCTGAAAATCTTTTCATATAACTACAAAACTTTCTTTAGTTTATTATAGAATATTGTCCACGGTTATCGTTGTGCTGTACGAATATGTGTTTGGATTATTTCAAGCAGATGAAAAATGTACTTAGCCTACACAAAGGGCAAGTATAAGTTTGCTAGGTATTTTCTAGCAAAAAATGTAAACCATATGAAATTCTTCTGACACTTTGCAGAATAAATTTGTTAGGGGTAAGTGTAAATCTAACCAGGACGGTACTTAAATTTTAATTGATCAGGGAACAACCGCTAATTGATAGAGACATGATTAAAACATTCATTAATGAAACACTATACTATCAATTAAATGGAGTGCTTCTCCATCCATGCAAATTCATACAGTATGCAGCTAAGACACTTGGTACAGTAAAACATTGTTAAACATAAAGTTAAAATTTAACCATGGACCAAATTTAGTAAAAATAATCTGACTTTTACCTTTAAATATAACACAAATACATTTTAAAGAATCAGTTTACTCTTTGTCATTTCTTAAATCTGGTCAGCCAATGTACATAACATTAAAAATATAATTGAATGAACTGCATGCATACAAGAACAGACCATCATTCCTTTAATCAACACAGACAGATGATTATAAAATGGAAAACATCGTTTTAAATTTGTTATTAGAGAGTGGTAGGCCTTCTGTAGCTTCCTATATAATTATGTAAAGTAATTATATAACCACTGTAAATTTAGCTCTAGGATATACAAAGATTTCTTTTATTTGCAAGCTTTTTTACTAAAAGACCCTTTACCTACGTTATTCTAGTAAGGATTGTGAAATAATAATTAAATATTTATAAGTTAGCCTAATTTGAAAAAGTATTGGGCCAAAAATCTATTTGAACTACAACTGAGTATAAGAGTTACAGAGATAGGCCAGTCGGTAAAGGTCAATTTAGACCAAAAGTACCAGTAATTTGCAATACGGCTGATTTTTTTTTATAAGTACATTAAAGTATGTAGATTAACATAAAACAAAGTTTACCAGTCTATCGATTTCCCAAAGTCGAAAAAAAAAATCGATTATCATTTTTTTTTCGATTATCCTTAATATTTCGAGCTGGGATGAAGATGGAGCAAAATAAAAAATACCACCGTGTAGGGGAGGTATTTTTCAACAAAAAAGGTCATATATATTTATTTCGTCCGAGCAATGGTTTGTCTGGAAAAAATTCGATAATGCAGGTATGTATTTTGCAGCAGGGGAAATCACTAAAAGGAGACATCTTATTCATATATGAAGCGTTGGCTCATTCTAAATTGGCCGAATTTTAATATATCGAATTGAAACTTGACATAGGAGTTAAAATATATATTTTAAACATTTGTGCTGAGCCTCAGCTTGTTATCTTGAAAATTACCCGATCTAGAGCCACTTGACTTATTAATGGGTTTCTCGATTTTAGGAGTACCGGACCCACCAATTCATTTTAAACAGCTCCAGTTTAGAAAATTTTCAAAATATCAACCTGAAAGTTTTTTTACAAGTTAAATATATAGATTCAAACAAGATCAAGGAGTATAAACCTTTTTTATTATTTACTTTTCAAAGCACAAGTAACTTAAAAAAGTATAATTTTAGACCTTTTTAGATTTTTCATCAAAACGCTTGAGTTAATCGGCTGCAGATTAGTCAATTTTTTAAATATAGTTTTTAAAATAAGTGTATCAAAAAAACAATTGTGTTTTTAACTTCTGTACCAAAAATTTGATGTTGATATTCCAAAAATTGACGAAACTGGAATAGATTGAAATTAGTTTGTGAGTCCGGTACTAGTAAAATCGATAATCGAAATCGACTCCAAGATCGGGTAATTTTCAAGATAACAAGCTGAGACTCAGCATAAATGTTTCAAATATATATTTTAACTCCTATGTCGAGTTTCAATTCGATATATTAAAATTCGGCCAATTTAGAATGAGCCAACGCTTCATATATGAATAAGATGTCCCCTTTTAGTGATTTCCCCTGCTGCAAAATACATACCTGCATTATCGAATTTTTTCCAGACAAACCATTGCTCGGACAAAATAAATACATATGTCCTTTTTTGTTGAAAAATACCTCCCCTACACGGTGGTATTTTTTAATTTCCTCTATCTTCATTCCAGCTCGAAATATTAAGGATAATCGAAGAAAAAAATGATAATCGATTTTTTTTCTACTTTGGGAAATCGATGGACTGGTAAACTTTTTTTTATGTTAATCTACATACTTTAATGTACTTATAAAAAAAAATTCAGCCGTATTGCAAATTACTGGTAGTTGAAACCTATACCGACTGGGCTAAGATAGATTATTTCATAATAAAACAATGTGTCTTGAAAAGTAATAATTTTAAATATTAAAAAAATATATTATTTAATAAATTGACTGAGAAATATAATTTTATGAATTTACATAGAGTAAATGAAAAACAAAAGGTCGAAATTAGTTTTTTGCATACTCTAATGATCGCAGACATTAATTATATATATTTTTAGCCCATTTAACTCCCTTTTGAAACATTTCATAATTGATTGCAAGCATGCAAGCAATAAGTGCTAAATATTTATCAAAGCTAACACTTTGGTCACCATTTCTTTATTATATTACAAACTTTTATAACAATTATATTAGGCATTTAGCGTTATGTTCTCGGGCTCGGGTTGATTGTGCTAGCTGTTGATTAAATAGTTAATTTATACTGATCAATGTTTTATTTTCAACAAAATAACATTTACATGTTTTCACCGAATACATAAAATAACCTTTCATAAAATTCTCTCCTCAATCCCCAATAAAGCATAACTGAAAAAAATGTCCTTCTCTTTTCATTTCTACTTTTTTTTCATTGCAAACATCTATTTGTAAAAAATCTGTTTCTAAAAGATCTATTTGTACTGTTATAATATAACAAAATAAATAAAAGGAATAGGTTTTCCTACCAAATTTAATATGAAGAAAAAACATAGAAATCGACTGAACTTCTCACTACTATTTTGCTGCCTCAAATGCAAATTTAAAACTCATTTTCATATATAAGTATCCAAGTAAACAATGTAATTATTAAATTATAATGTACTTACACAGACTGTGACTTCTATTTTCTTTTCTGTATGCGTTTCGGGGTTTATACGTCTCATCAACAGATCTTCATTCATTTGAGGTTGTCAAACATTAGAACAATAACAACCCTAACAACAACATTCTTTTATCCTCAAAAAGTATAAAGAAAAGAAAATAGAAGTCACAGATAGTGTAAATTATGATTTCTAACTTATTAATAAAATGCAAAACTTCCCCATACCACAATCTAATGAAGTTCTTATTGTAGAATGAAAAGAGTTATTATAACAAAACCATAACATGTGTATGTTCTTACTGACCTTTTTACAGATCTATAACGGTTTAGTCAAAGTGTCATAAAAGGTACCTATACGACAGTTTTTCACAAATGTGTTTATCTTTTCGATCATTACTTCGCACCATTTTGTTTCATGACAAACAGTCCTTGCAATGTGTTCACTAAAGAAGATGGCAAATTCTCAACATTTCAGTAAAAGTGTTTTGTAAACTAAACCTAGGCTAGTATATATGTAAAATGCTAAACAAATGATATTGTTGATTACAATATCCCCAACACTGAAACACCCTACTAACTAATCGAATAAGATTTAATCATTAGATTAATGTAGTAATTAATTAAAGGTATTTTATGACAGGAAAAACTCATTATACTTTATCCAATGTTTACTTCTAAACTCCGACATAAACTTTCTGAATGATAGAAAATTAAAGATGAAGAATGTAAACAGAATGAAGGCCAAACCACGCAAGGGTCACTTTAGTGATTGCATGTTAAGTATCAATAAAGTTAGTTGGATTCACAACATTCGCACTTTCCCTGGGGTGTAATCTTGCTTAATATGATAACCTTACTGAAATCAGAGCAAGGTTTTATTTTTACTTCTCTTTATCTCAAAAACAACACGAGTTCATTAAAACTTCCTAAAATTATTAAAAATACAAGTTGTAGTTCGATACTGTGATTAGAAAACAAAATTAGATCGTTTTAATAAAACTTGTTTCTAATATATATAGAAATTAGTTTGTACAAAGTAACAAGTTATTTACCATGACTCAATTAATTTAAATTAAATTCCTATTTCTTATTTAATGATAAACTGATAAAGAAATGGATTACATTTTAGTGGATTAAATGTAGTTAAAATATAATATATAAATAAAAAATGTTAATACAATATGCTATAAACCGTACAAAGTTTTAAATTATGGACATTCATTTATCCAAATGCAAGATAAAAAGGTCACTAAAAAAAAGGCACATCGAAGTAGATCGAAAACAGCTGAACAAAATTTTTTATCACAAATGGCCACAACAAATTCTAAAATTAAGTTAATTTAATTATAAAGAGGTAAAAATAACTGTTCAGGTAAGCATGTATACAAACAATACATAATTAAATCCTCACCTTTAATACTAATCGACAGCTCTATTAGGCAAACTGACAAATAAAAAATACCAATTTGGTTAACTTAAATTTAAAATCGGGAGAGTTAACACAAACAGACTGTCTTGTAAAAGCCTATTCCAGATAAGGGTGACAATTAAAATGTGTGGTTGAAAATTATTGTGCATATTTGTTGTACAACCAACTGTCCTCTATCAATAAAAATACCTTTAAAAAGACCTAAAGATGATATGGACATACAATTTTATAAAATTAAACTTCAACAAACTAGCAATCTTTTTAAATATTTTTTAGAATTTTCGATCAACTCAAACAAATTATTATTGAACTCTTACTAATTATAGTAGGTCTAATCATCATTAAATTAATTAAACTAATCATGTCAAAATTGAATATAAAAACTAATATGTTCAACTTAGTTATGGAAGTAACATTATTATTATTAGTAGAAACGACCATAAAATGTAATGAATAATAAGATAGAATTAAAAGAATTGTATTTTTATTAAATCAACTAAATAACAATTAGTGAAACAACATAATGATTTAAATGTGTAACAGTGAAGTGTAAACAAATGGTAACCTACGATTTGGATTTAGTTCAACGACATTAGAGGCTGCCAATTTAGTCTGACCAGATCTTTTAAGAAAGTACACCAGTTTTTCGGTAAGTACTTTAAATTTTAAATAAAATGATAAATAAACAATTTTCCACGCTATAAATTTAATCAAATAAGTGCAAAATGACAATTACTACGAAAGTATCAGCAATTGTTTAAAAACTTATGAGTAAATTAGAAATATAAACATACTTAGCAAATGGAAAAAAACTATATCGAATAGAAAATGATTTTCAGGCAGTGGTTGTAATTATTTAAATTTCCCAGCGTCTTTTGGGACACTCCTTCGGATGATCCTTTAGCATTAACAAGAACTTTTTTAATAGTATTGTGAAAGTTTAAAAAAGTACAAATTTAATATCCACGAAGAAAAATATTATAAATACTAGGCTATTAAAGGAAGATTATATCCAGAAACAAAATTGTATTTAATTTCTTAAAGAAGAGAAATATTTGGTATACAAAACTAACACTAATCAAAAATTGTATTCAACCCTACAGCCAGTTGAGGTAATATCCATGTACAAATTACTAATTTCCATTCCAAAAAGAACAACTAAATTATTTTAATTGAATAGGCTCTGTTTAGAACTGTGAACTTTAAATTAATACTGTTTATAATTACTAAACTAAACTACTTTGGACTATTTGGACTTTAGTATTAACATTGGTAGCCTAGATAATACTTATTTGTTTACTATCAAGCCTAAACATATTTTAATTGCATTACTATTTTACCAGAATCAGATACCCAGGGATAAATTAAAGTTAATTGTGCTCAAAATTTAAAAAGAGTTGTAATTTAAAATATTTCATCTATTTATGTCATAGTGTTAAAAAAATAAATACAGTAAAACCTCATTAATACAGACTAATTGGGGCTCTAAGTCGTCCGGATTAAATGAAATAACCTTATCATGAACAAAGGTACATAATGAAACACCCTTTATAGAAAACGAACATGTATTTTGAGTTTAATTGTATGTACAGACAATACGTTAATTCATAAAACATGTAGTAAAATGTATTACACTGTGAATATGAAAGGTCCATTCTGTGGACTACTAGTTTAGAATGGCTTATTCCAAATTTAACTGAATGTATAATCTTTATAACCTGCAGTCAACTAGCTGTCCGGATTAAGCGAAGTCCGTCATAATGGTGACCGGATTAATGAGGTTTTACTGTACATTTTAAAACACAATCGAGTTATTTTTACTATTAATTCGTTTGTTATAAATTTGGCGCCCAACATGAGACTAACATGGGCTATTTGCATAATAGCTACGCAAATATATATAATTATTGTTAGTAAAAATAAGCAACATTTCAGATAAATATATATTTAAATAATTAATTGATAAATAGTAATTTCTGGTTAAGATAATTCAAATTTACATCATTAAATTTATATTTATGTACGGAATATTAAATCATTTTAAAAAGGCAGAACAGGGTAGGTAAATACAATTTAAGAGAGCCCAAAAGAGATTGAACGAAAATTAGAATCTGAGAAAAAACAGATTAGGCCTAAAAGAACACACGGGGATTAGATTAAGAGAAACACAGGGATATTGTTAAAATTGTTGATGTTGATGAAGCAAAACAAATGGAAGAGAAAAGTGTTACTTCTGATGATAAATGAAATATTTGTTTTAACCAATGAGATAGTAGAATGAATCTAAATTTATTTAAAGCAGATAAATAATAAAATGGAAGATAATTCAAACCAATTACAGGAAATGAAGGATGAACTGTTAAACTTGATGAAAAGGTAGAAAGCAAATTAAGTGAATAAGTTATGATAGTAAATTACAGTGAATTAGAATGAGATGTGAGAGAAAACTATAAGAAACTAGAAAGTAAATTGGTAAGACAAGGTGTAATTACTAAAGAAGAATTATTAACTATAAAATTAGATATAATACATAAATAAAACCAAAGAAGGCCTATAAAAAATTTGAATTTAAGAATAGGGAATTAGGATAAGATTTGCAGAAATTTAGGGAGAGGTTAGATAAGACAGATGAGAATTTGAAGAAAAATTGAAATCCTGGAAATGTTTCTCCACAAATTGTATATGTATTGGTTGTGACAGCAATAAAACAGATCTGAATATACCTAAATTTAAAGGAAAACAATTCTAACGCCATAAAATATATAAGAAATTTAGAACGGTACATGAATAAAATTCACAAGAAGAGGAGAAGGGAAGGAAGAGAGTCTAAGCACTAAAGAAATCATGTACATGTCACTAGAAGGAAATGCTTCACAATGGTGGCTGATAATAAGGGAAAAAATAGTACAATTTAAAAAAATTTAAAGAAATTCTGATAGAAAAATATTGGAATGATGAGTTGGATTGGAAGTGGAAAAATGCCAGATGGACCATTAAATAGAGCATAATATTTTACAGAGAAGGTTATAACAATGAGAAACCTTACACTAACACCGTCAGAGGATGAGATTATTAGAAGACTAGCGAGACATTACGATGACAAAAAGTTCAAAATATAGTTACAACAGGACATAGAGGAGAAAAATGAAGTAGGTCTAATTAGAAGGAATGAAGAATCAAGAAGAAAATTTAGGCAGACAGAAATATAGAAAATAAATTTAGATCCCAGCAAAAGGAAAGCAACTTTGTACATTATGCACCAAATAGGAACAATAATTTTAATAATTTTGGACAGCACTACAGAAGAAATTACCTAACATAACTATACCTACACCGAAAATTCATTTCAATTTAGGCCTCAATATCAGAGAAATTTTAATAGGGGAGAATAGGACAGCAAAATCAAGATAGGAAATTTGTAACAAATAGTCAACCGAGATAATATATGGTGGAATTTCGAATAGGAATGGAAGTAGGGAAAATAGGAATACCAGAGAATTAATCACGATACAGGCAAAACCAGGGCAGAGACAGATGTTAGCTTTTTTTTAAACAATTTTGGTCTTTTGTATTAAGATTGGTAGCCTAGAAAATGTTTATTTGTTACTAATTAAGTAAACATATTATATTGGCATACTATTTGAATAGAATCAGGTACCCAGAAAGAGATTATAGTTAACTAGCTGAATACTTGTGCTTCGCTAAAGGGATTTTTTTTTTTTCATCACTATGATTCATAATTAATTGTAATATTTTCTCTCGTTTTCTTTCATCTATGATTTCACGAAAGTGAATTATAACATGTCTTTTCAATTAGTTTGGTATTTATTGTTCACTGGCTGCCCGTCAATCGTCTTCGTCACGGTATGTGTGCCAAATAAATTAAATCTATAAAAAAATTAAAACATGAGAGCGAAGAGAGTCTTCTTTTTCAGCCACTAAATCTACATGCTGGTAAATCACACTCTTAGCTAGATGTTTGCAGATCACCCAGATACGTCTTTAATATGCGACTGTATAGATCAGGATTGTTTGGATCAGCTTACGTCTAAAATATTTTCTTAAATTAATAAGTGACAAATTTCAGCTCTCTAGCTGTAAGGAAAGAATATCAATTAATATTTAATGTTTTTAGGGGTTGTTATTACATTTTCAACCCTTAGCAGCACGTAACAAAATGTAAAACTGGTTTATTTTTCATATGTATTTTGTAAGAAATAAATGTACAAAATTTCAGCTCTCTAGCTTTAAGGAAAGTATAAAAATAAATATTTATTGTTTTTAGGGGTTGTTATTAGATTTTTACAACCTATAGCAGAATATAACAAAATATAAAACTCATTTTCTTTTTATAGGCCTACCTATGTGTTTTGTAAGAAATAAATGTAGGCTACCAAATTTCAGCATTAATGTAATCAAACAACATTTATTGTTTTAGGGGATGTTTCAACCCTTAAAGACCAAATATTTTAATATTCTATATTAGTGCGCTTCTAGCGCCTATAAACAATGCGTGTACCAAATATCACGTTCCTAGGTGGTAGTTTTTTTTAGATAGCAAACAATACTTATTGTTTTAGGGGTTGTTTTAACCCTTACAGGCCAAATATTTTAAAATCCTTTCTTAATGAGTATCTAGCCCGTATGAAAAATT
>JAGFPH010000328.1:225172-280168 GCA_018207615.1 Philaenus spumarius | reverse complement strand
ACTGTACCTGAATTACTTTTGCACAGGATTGTAGTAAATTTAATTACTTTTCGAACGATATAGCTCAAAAATTGCACACGGGCTTTTGAGTGGGAGAAATTGTGTAAAAACCTTACACGGATAATGAATAAATCATTTATCGGGAGCTTTCTATCAATTTTGTTCCTTGTTCCGGGGACTGTACCTGAAATACCTTTGCACAGGATTGTAGTACATTTAGTTACCTTTCGAACGATATAGCTCAAAATCTGCACAAGGGCCTATGAGTGGGAGAACTAATGCATTTTCCTCGCTCTAACTTTGCCATTTTGGTTTGAATCAAACGACCCGCCATTTTGTGTAAAATCGAAAAATGAAAATATCAGTGTCTGGCACATCCTTCAAGGACCCTTCCACTAAAATTTCAGCTATTTGGAAGCATATTTACTACCATTTTATCAAGGTGGGAAAACCCCATATACTTATACCTTGCGCAAAGATTCGTGGCGGCTGGAGCTTAGGACGGTCGGGGAGGTGACCCTACTCCTAATTAGCCCTCGCTCGGCCGATCTGGGTTATGGTCATGACTCACCTACTGGGCTTAAGGCACAGTCGGTAAATTTTTTTGCATTTCGGCATAAAGTGTAAAAATAACGTCATTTTTGTAATCTGCATCAAATAACAAGAACGTTAAGTCCAAACACGATATAATTGCGATGCTATTAAGTATTCAGTTTGTTTTAAAATAAAAGACAGTTTACAGAACAAGATATATTTTTAAGATTATTTACAAATTATAGCTATTTACAATTTTGTACATGAAGTGTTATCCAGATTCTCACAGTATGGAGTACCTCTGAAGTCATGTTCAACACTTATAGTGTAACGTAACACAACATAAACTTATATAGATAGAAACACGCAACATTCGTATAAAACAACAAAATGCACTTGCTTTAACAACCACCCCGACTACGAACTGATCTGCATGTAAACAATTTACCAAAAACTAGTCGAGCAGGAGGATGTGTCATTCAGGATGGTAAGACCTTTGGACCGGATGCATACACAATAACAGTGGACTGTGAGTCATCTGAACACTGGCCTAACCACTGCACATACAGTAGTGGAACATCCTCTAAACTTTGGCTTAAAAGTGTTGTTAGGTAACCGCGTCGACTTCAGCTTATGCAAATCCGAAAAACACTTTCAATGTAAAATTTTTAATAGCTTTAGTTACTAAATATTCTTAATCTTGTTCTGTAAACTATCTTTTATTTTAAAACAAAGTGAATATTTATACGTCGCAACTATACCGTGTTTGGACTTAATGTTCTTGTTATTTAAACATACGCCTATTTAAAGAGCACTAATCAAGCCACATATATATGATAAAGGACACATAAATAATCGGTTAATATACAATTGACTAGTAAATAGTCAAAATTAAGAAAATCTTTTTTACTTGTCACTTTATTTGATCAATAATTAGTCTGACAAACTACATGTTACTAAAAATATTTTCTATAATATGGTTTCACCTTTAGTTCCTGTGAGAATCTGGATAACACTTCATGTACAAAATTGTAAATAGCTATAGTTTGTAAATAATCGTAAAAATATATCTTATTCTGTAAACTATCTTTTATTTTAAAACAAAGTGAATACTTAATAGCATCGCAATTATATCGTGTTTGGACTTAATATTCTTGTTATTTGATGCAGATTACAAAAATGACGTTATTTTTACACTCTATGGCGAAATGCAAAAAATTCTTAACGACTGTGCCTTGAGCCCAGTAGGTGACTTATGACCATAACCCGGAGAGGCCGAGCGAGGGCTAATTAGGGGTAGGGACACCTCCCCGACCGTCCTAAGATCTCAGCCGCCACGAATCTTTGCGCAAGGTATATATACCGTTAAATCCCTACCCAAAAACGATTAATCAGTATAACTCCGCCATTTTGAATCCGATCGAAAAACAAAAAAAGTGTAGGTATCTGAAGAATCCTACTAGGACCCTTTCACCAAAAAATCAGAAATTTTGAAGCATATTTACTACCACTTATCAATCCGGGAATAAAACAGATATATATATATATAAAGTAATTTTCAAATTGGGTCGAGTGTAATAGCTCTTATTTTCTTCAAAAATTTGGCTAAAAAGGATAAAAATTATAAGGTAAGCCTGTTATTTAAAGCTATTTACTGTAAAGAGCATGTAATTGTGATTAAAATGATAATAAGCCTTACTTTACTGTTAGTGAGTATTTTATAGCCTAATGATTTTAGTTAATAAGCATGCACGGAACCAAAAAAAAACCTTTGGCGCTAAAGAGCAAAGTAGTCAGCACTTGGAGGGTTAAACAAAGAGGAGGGAGTTGTTTACCATAAAACCTAATCCTAAAAAGAAATTGCCTAAAGTAAAAACTGCTCCTAATTAAATCATAATACTTTCGTAACATAGCCTGTACTTATACAGCTGTTACAAAAAAAATATGATTACTGCAGTCAACAAACTGTATAGGCTTAATAAATAAAATTATTAAATCTACAACAAAAATTTCAACAAAAGAAAACAAAGCCTACTTTCAAGACAAGTCATGTATTGAAACTCACATGCTTTTCTCAAATGTTGCAATAACTAAAAGCCAGTGACTCACAACATGTTTAAATATAAACAAAAAGTAGAACAGGTGATTTCAAATGTAACCTGCAGTTTATTAGTCATTTTGATTCATTTAATGAGGTGATTAATAAAATCACTTAACTACTGTATATATGAAATACATTAATTACCAATACATGAAGGGCAATGTGATGATTTTGTTTTACGTACGCGCAAAACTTAGTGAGTTTGAATCCAAAAGCATCAATTAAAGAGTTAAAGCCACTTTCTTTAACATTAGCCAACATCAGTTTGTTAAGACAACTTTTAGGCCCAATCAAGTTGTTTTTTTTTTTTTGGTTTTTAAAGGCGAAAAACCTAGGTGGTTATCATCGCCTGGAAAGGCCCAATCAAAGCAAAAAAACTTTTAAGTAGTAGGCCTACCGTATTAGGCCTTGAATTTTTTTTAATTCGCCTTGAATTCTACTAAACTGACATTACTGTAGGCCTATTCTTTTATTTTGAATACACAAATTGAGTGTCATTCATAATATGCCGTAATAATTATGAGCTATGTTCACTATTAGAGCATTTAGTACAAAGTTCTTCCAAGCCTGCCAAATTCTTCATTTTCAAAACAAATATTCAATTATCTTAACATTTAGTACATTAACTTCTAGTTATACTAGGCCTAGGCCTATTTTTCTATGATTATAGCATCACATGCATTTTAGAATGAATAGCCTGAGACATTTATCAAGTTAACATCAGCTTAGTTGTGGAAACAAAACACACATAAAATACATTCACATTATTTTTAATTTGTTCGAAGACACCTCTAAGAAAAGTAACATTTTTCCTATCAAACCTACTATAGAAGCAAAGTGAAAACATTTATGATATCAGCAAAAGTGGCACATAGGCACTTTTCCACACTTCTCATTTACAACGGCAGTCATGGTTTCACTGCATTACCACCTAGCCTACTATTTCCAGGTAAGTAGGTGTTTTATAGAGTAAATGGGTTAATAATAAAATGAAAAACATATCCAATAACAAATATATAAAAAATTATGTACTTTGTGTGAATGTCTATTCAATTATAATTATGTTAAACTGCAACTTTGGACATTAAATTGTCTAAAGAGAACAAATTGTGGCTACAAATTTCAAAATTGAACAAAATGTGAGTATATGACTATACTGATGCACTAAATGCACATGCAAACGTGAGAAAATATAATATTAAATTTGATATATACCTAGGCTATATTATTTAGATTTACTAATTGCAAACCCTACTATTGTGACTAGTAGGGAAGTTTAGGTTCAGGTTTGCTTTATTTTGCAATCTGTTCAAGTGCCATTTATCATTCCATCAAATAATGGAGCTGACTATCCACACATTCAACTGAAGTAGAGCGTTTTTGTGTGCAGCTGCATAGGTTGCCACCCAACCATGTTCTAGAACAAAATAGTGGTAGGCCTATGCTAAAAATTTTCAGGATCGATTGTTGTTTTAAAGTAGGCTAGTCCATGAAAATAACTGAAATCGAATCTTACAGCACTAGTGATAATTAAAGGCGGAAATTTATTATATGACCCTATGCCAACAGAAATGCAAGAATAAAAAAATAGCCTGAAGTTCTATCTTACAGTGTTTAGTCACAGTATGTTGGCGTAAATTCATACTTACCCTCGGCTGATATTTTTGCAGACAATTGTTTTATACATTCTACTGTTAGTAGTATGTATAGTAGATCAAAAAACTAAATGATTTATCATGGCAGCTTTTGTTCAATAATGTGATATGGTGTATTACTGTGGGGCTGTGCAGTGGGTGTTGATTCCATTTTTAAAATGCAAAAAAAAATATATCCGCTGTATGACTTTTTCTAAGAAAAGTAATTCTTGCAAACCTCTATTTAAGAGGTTGGGAATATTGACACTTCCCTCACTGTATATTCTTGAGACAATAATGTTTATTAGGGTGAATTACATTACGGGTTGCAATAACGAAAAGAAGCATCAATATAACACTAGGGCAAAAAATAATTTCGTGTAGCCTCGGTATCGCTTAAATATAGCTTCAAGGACTTCTGATTTTGTGGGGAGAAAATTCTTAAATAATCTTCCATTGTGTATTAAAGAAATTGAAAATTCATTAGTATTTGAGAGGGCATTGAAAGCATTTCTGTTAAAAAAAGGCTTATTATAGTATTCAGGAGTATTTAGATGATGACTTGGATAATTTTAATAATTTATAAAATGTTGATATGTATTGAGAACTTTTATAATAACCTTCTGTTTATGTTTTAAAAAATGTATAGTTGTAATTGTGATTTTAATCATAGGGTTATGAAAATTTATGTATGGTGTATTGAACTGTGTATTATTGTGTTTGTGTTTTGTTATTATGGCTTATGTTGAGGACAATGTCACCAGTTTTATAGCTCTTGCTATATGTAAAATGTTATGTGACAATAAATAAATAAAAAAAATTTAAATAAAAATGTTGAATATAGGTAAACATAGGCTAATGTGACTAAAGACTATAGGTTAGAACTTTAGGCTATTTTGTGTTTGTTTATTATTCTTGCATTCTGTTGCCATAGGTCAGCCGAGGGTCGAATAGTAAATTTGTGCCCAGTATGTTTACCTGTATTTAACATTTTTAACAGTAAAACAAGGTTGTCATCTGCAAAATAGGCCTATCAGCCGAGGGTCGTACAGTAAACTTACACCTAATTAGACATAGGCTACCATCAAACATAATAGCCTAATAAAAAATAAAAATTCTGTATTGAATTTAATAGGCTATATAAATTATATAAGGTACCACACAACTTGTTAGGCTACATTGCTAAGCATAAAACTATTGCTGTGATAATATTAAAAAATCTGTTTTTAGCCAGGCAAACTAAATCTGTTTAATCTACATTAAACTAACAGCGTGCAAAAGAAATCTAATGTGGTTCAATTTAATCTAAACACAATATGACAGTTGTCAAAGCAATCAGTAATGTAAACAAGATTCTTACCTTCATAACCAGTTCAAACGGATATTTATACACTCTTACTGGCGACTGATAATTTTGAACCATTTTTATAAATTGTAAACACAAACTAATATAACTTTTACAATTTTAACTCCATATCGAAAAACACAACCTGAGAATAAGAATAATAATGGCGGCGTAAGTTTGATTACTAATAGTGAGTGAACGGAGAAAATAGTCACACAAAGAAGTTACAACTGTGACTACTGATTAATCTTGACTACAGACCAGCTACAGACTAACTAGTAAGCAGGAGCAGGAAGATAACGATTATAACGACTGACTTCTATCCTTTACCACTTCCATAGAAACACTGGCAAAAATACAGCCTTCTCCTCTAGAAATCTCAGCTGATAAATAAATGACAGCTGAAATTTTAACGTTCAACACTTTACTTGATTCCGTTATCCAGACATTATACAACTGACTCTTTCTATCGGAATACATAGCAACTTGAAGGTACAGTAATAAACTGCAATGAACAATAATCAGAAAGCAAGCACACCAAAATCATAAATCCGTCGGTGAAGAAACAATACCGCTTATGTAACAATAATCAAAGTAAATTTTATTACTTTACTTTTGTATTTAATCTTGTACAGTTAATACAAAAACTTAAAAATCAAACAAGAGGTAAATAATAAACTGAACAGACAGTGCATGTACAATATTATATAACCTAACATTATATAAAACATATATTATTTTTTTTTTAAGTGTAAACTTCTATAGGAGCAACTCATCTAAAAATAATTACGGGCGGTGAATCGGATTTTAACTTCACGCGTCACTCTAATATAATAAATACAGTACACATGCGTGTACTGTATAGCACAGTATATAGTTTACCTGGTAATACATCTGATATGGACATTGTGCTTCCTCATTTCGTAACTTGTGTTAAAAAAGTTTACTTGGTAATACCTTTGAAATGGACATCGTGCTTCCTCATTTCATAAATTGTGTTTTTATTCAATACTAGTGGACCCGGCAATGCTTCGCTATTGCTTAATTTGAAACTTTGAAAGCCTGTAATTCGTATCCCGTGTAATTCAACATCCTGTAATTTGTATCCCGTGTAATTCAACATAGGCCTAATGTGTGTTACACATAATTAATAAAACAACTACAACTGATTTGAATCAAAAGTTTAATACAATTTTAGGTTAGGCCTTTAAAACCTATGAAATATAATAATTCAAACATCTAATATTACAATTTAACATTATATTATTGTTACACATTATAAATAAAACAGCTTATTTGGACCAAAGGTTTAACACAATTTTAGGTTAGGCCTATTATTATAAAATCAACACACTTTTTTTGAAAGAGTTTGGAATTATCACCATAGTAACCAGAATAACACATTAATAAATACGAATCAGCTGTTTTATCTTTTATATGGCTGCTTATGGGAGGGATGAATTTTCGCATTTTCTACCCTTTAAATTCAAAATTTTGCAAAATCCTTTCTTAGCACGCCTCTACATTATTGGACGGATGTACCTTCCAAATTTCAAGTCTCTAGCTTTAATAGAATCGGCTCTGCGTTGATCGTCAGTCAGGACATTGCATTTTATATAAGAGATTTTCTATACTTTTGAAGTGTAAATCAGAATATCGCCATAGCTGTTTACTCTTCTCCCGTGTGGTCTTAATTAAGCACATATGGATTTTTATAAAAGTTTTAACCATTTTATTGTAATCACAATAAAATAGTACCTATCTTTTAAGAACGTGGAATCTGATAGTAATTATGCTTGACAGTCCTCTGGAGTAACACTTGTAGATGTTAGAATTTATTGTGAACTACGAACTACTTATTATAATCTTACCGGGGAACAAAGAAGGGAATTCGCTAACAAAGTATTTTCCTTTGGCCGTCTTGGTAGCTCGGTTTGAAATCCAGCTTTGTCTTAATAGTCCAGTCAATATGTACTAAAAATCAGGGGTCGCTGGGAAAAACTTGGAACTTTCTGAAATTGTGGGGTGTTGTTTGTGACTATCCAGTAATATTAAATCTAAAAGATAACCCTGATTAACCCATTGCTAATTTTAGGGGGTTCAAAAAACCCCGATTTTACTAACATTTTTCTGGTTTTGGCCATACAATTTTTTCCTTGCGCCCTACGACTTTGGCCTGTTTATTCGCTTTTGTAGTGCATTATAAATTTCCTACAACTCAAACTATATTTTGACCAAATACTTACCGAGGTACAGAGGTTCAAAAATGTGCAAGATGTAACAAAATTTCAAAAAAACTGCCAGATAACGCTGACTTTTCCTATGTACCTTGAATTTTAAATAATATTGAATGACATTATGATTCTTTCATACATAGTACAATGTTGATGAACTCTTCCTCCAAAGCCCAACCCCCCTCCGAATCCTCCCTACTCCCGAACCACCATCACTGGGAATCCTTGCACATTGCATATAATGTAAAAAGCATTGAAAATAATGTTATAATGGATTGTTGGGCAGAAGCTAAGAGTGAACTACCTGGGAGGAAGTGAAAAAGGGGCTTCCTTATTTTATTCTTTGTTAAAGATCGCCCAGGTTTCGAGGGTCACACAAAGGGACCCTCAATTTGTCAACTGTAAACAATGGAAGGGCAGTGGGAGGGAGAAGCTCTCTTACAGTCGAACCCTCAGTTTTTTGCTAACTTCGAAGGTGTCTTTCCTATCCTCTGAAGTGAAAATATTTATGTGAGATTTAGGAATTGTATAAAGTGTTCATGTGTGGCCGAAGTGTTGATGTGAGATTTAGGAATTGTGTAAAATGTTTTCGTGCGGCAGAAAAGTTGTGCGAGTTTTAGGAGTTGTGTAACATGTTATATCGTGTGTGGCCGATATATCACCTTGTGACTATATTTAAGGGCATCTACTTCCAGTTCCTTGGCCCCAGGACGGTGATTGCCTGCGAAAATAGTTTGGAAGAAGGTATCACTTGTATCTATGGAAAGGCTTCTTGAATCCAGTGTCAAACGGAATAATGCTGCTCATGAACAATACTAGAGAGGGGTCTTGAGAGGGTCAGGTCAACTGTCAATGCACATGAATTGTCACAAATCGTACAACAAAGAGACATGTATTGCGGCTGCTGCGCGTCCAACTGCAGGTCCGAGTAATGTCCCTAAGCCTTCTTGATTGAAAGTACCACAATTTGATTTCAATATTAAGTGTTTTTTCTGAGATAAAACAGTAAAAAAATTGGCTTAAAGAAAAATATGGAGATGACAAATTATCATCAGTGATTCATCCCAAGGCTGCACCATTTGCTACAAGAACAAAGGACACAAATTCTGACTGATAATTGGTACAGTAATGAAAAGAAAGGAGACTCACAAGAAAAAAAGGCTTCAGATAGTAAACACTGCTAGTAAAATAATTCTGGAAGACATTCGCTTGACAGATTATAATATCACAGTTTACTCTCCTATCGATAACTTTATGGGTGGTGCACACCTTATTTTTCCCCAAACACTGCTGCTCCTTCTTCAAACCATCATTGTAACAAACAAACTGGGATCATTAGATCAATGGAAAAGGAAATGTACTGCTCTGGCTCACGCTATAATGATAGCAGTCCACCCAAGATCATGTTTATCATCTATTTTGATTGCAGTTGCCATTTATTATACTAAAAGTTTGCTTCCAAGCACCTGCTGGATCACCTCTCCTCTTTAGGGTCTTCAGCTTCATATTCTGAAACTAGTAGTATGCTTGAGGAATCTTATGTTTTTTAGGCTGACGAAGTAAAAGCTAAAATCAAGGCGTCAGCAGATCCATTCAGCTAATTTATTTTCGACAATGCCAATTTCATTGTGAACATGCTGAACATGGGTGGAATAATGGCAATAACTTCACAACATGCTGTGACTAGCGAAAGAATAGTAGCTCGTTTGAAAACTAGCTCAACAACCATGCTAATCAGTGAAGATGGGAGCGTTCCAATCATGTCGTTTCAGAAGCTGGCGAATAGTGGACTGCAGAACGTTCAGCTTAAGGATAGTGACATCAACATTTCCAATGGTGTTCTTCCTTGAGCCCCTGATATTGCTTGGCTGTACATTACATTTTACCAGCCTTTGTTCTGGACAGCCAACAACTCCAATCCTGAGCAATGTTGTTGTGAGGCTTGGCGGATTCCACTTCCTAGTGTCCTACATGGGGGTCATTGGATCAATAATGAGTGGAAGTGGATTGAAGGAGCAGTTTTGCACTATTTATGCAGGGAATCATGTAGAAAAATTACTATCGGGCCATGCCTACGCTCGAGCAGTTCGTGGCAGGGCTATAGAATACAAGGGCTGGACCACTCCTTTGATGTTGACGCTCGCCGACTGTCCCAAACTTCCTCTCGCCCCCTCTCCTATGTGACGTCACTCTGGTACCATGACACGCCGCGTAAGCACGGTTCGCCTTAGCTCTCACGTGTTATTTAATATAACGATGCATACGACAATTCTTTAAAAAATTATGAAATACACACAATCCCCTAAATTATATGTTAACCAAGTTTGGTGAATATTGAGTAATTATTTTGTTCAGTACAAGTATTTAAAGAAGATATATAATTCCGCGAGATTTTCCGCCTTTTGACGCATATTTAAAGCTAATTTTCTCGGAGAGGTATTCCACAAATTTCTTGAAAAATTTATACAATGCACACAATCACCTAAGTTATATGTTTAGCGAGTTTGGTTAATATTGAGCAATGGTTTTTTTTCAGTACAAGTGTTTAAAGGAAGTATTTAATTCCGCAAGATTTTCGCCTTTTTACGCATATTCAAGGCTAATTTTCTCGAAGGGGCATTCCATGTATTTCTTTAAAAAGTTATACAATACAGTGAATATTGAGCAATTAATTATTTTGCTCAGTAAACGTTTTTAAAGAAGGTATATAATTCCGCGAGATTTTCGCCTTATGGCGCATATTCAAGGCTAATTTTCTCGAAGGGGCATTCCATGCATTTCTTTAAAAAGTTATACAATACACACAATCACCTAAATTATATGTTTAGCAAGGTATGCATTTAATTAATGCTATGTTGCAGACGAGATTACTTTATGAAATATTACCAAGATTATCAAGTAATATTGTCTGCAGTGTTACTTGAATATTCTAAGAAACACTTTTACCAACAAAGTACATTAGATCACACATTTTCAGAATAATGTGATGTAAATAAATAAATATATAAATAATAATAAAATTTAAACTTAGAGCACCGGTAATTATTGATAACTCAAAATTTAAAAACAACAAATTTTAAATAAACAGCTTCAAATTAAAATAAACATTAAAAAATATTATTTATTTAATGTAAGAGTTGCAAACGAGATTACTTTATGTTGAAAAGTTACCAAGGTTCTCAAGTAATTTCTTCTGCAGCTATAAAGTTAAAATGTTTAAAAAAAATCTTTACTAGCAAAATGCACTTAAAATTGTCAGAATAATTAGATATAAATAAATATATAATATACAAATAATTATAATCAAATTTAAACCTAGAGTAATAAAATTATTGATGACAAAAATAAATAAATAAAATATAATTTTAAGTTAAACTTCTAGACTAAATTAAATTGCACAGTGTCAATTTTAATTTAAATAGTTCAATTGTTTAAATTCAACTATTAAATTAAGTATTCCCTAAGGCCTAAAGAAGGAAAATTTCTATAAAGCAGTTTTATTTCATTTTTTAAATATTTTATCTCAGCAGTAATTATTATGTTATGTGAATATCTGCATATAAGCTACTCATTATTTATAAGTATTTATAACTTTTATGTGTTTTATTTTATAAGTATTACACATGTTTTATTAAATTGCAGTATGACATTCAATTTTTGGTGGTTTATTGTAATAAATACAATTATTTTTAATAATGTGACACATTTTGTTCAATTTCGTATTTAGTTTTCAGAAATTTTTCAGAGAATCAAATTAAAAGTATGCTAACATTAGTACACTACAACGGTTTATTACCTACAAATTAGTTTTATTGTAACCCTGTCTTCTTCTTACATCTTTAGACTAATTGCTTACAGTCTACTTATTGCTTTGTGTAGTGCCAATACTAAAATTAAAGAAGAGCGCTTCATAAAAATGTTACAGGTTTGCAAAGAAATTGAAATTATTGTAGCAAAGAATACTTATGAGAAGCGGTGGGAATGGAGCAAGAGGTACCACCGTGACGTCATCACATTGGCAGCACGGGAACGCTTTCCTTGGCGGCCTGGTCTAGCCCTTGTATTCTATAGCCCTGAGTTCGTGGACTTATCCTTGCTCATGCAAATTTGGCTCATTTCATTATTGAACGCCTTGAGTTGACTGAAGAGGACTTGGCAACTCTGGATCGAATGATCAATTTCCCGAACAGGTCATAATCATATTTTTATTTGTCACTGACCAAACATATTTGGAATAGACATAGTCACAAAGTTACAATTAAATTATAAGTTGCTACATTATAAAAACTTAAAGTATAAAGACATAAATTAACAAAGGTATTGAAACAGTATTATAACAATAATAAATATCTACTTAATAATAAAACAATGAAATACAATACTGTGTCTAACCAAAGTTCAAGTCTTATAAATCATCCATAAGTAATTCATTCAAAGAGTAATATGGGTGTTCAATAAGTCATTAAAAAATCACCTGATCAAACTTTTTAAATGTTGTGAATCTGGCAGCCATAGGCAATTTGTTGAAAAATGACACACAATTAAATCCATAGCTCCTAATTGATTTAATTAGTCGAACCTGAGGTGCATTTACTTTGTTTTTATTCCTGGTATTAAATGAATGGTGGTCACTTCTAAGAGGAAAACCATCAAGATTTAATTTTGTATATCTTAGGACTGTCTGAATATATAAATTGTATATACTTAATATTTTAAGATTTTTAAATAGTGGCTTGCAGTGCTCTAAGGGACCTACACCACACATAATGCGTATAGCTTTATTCTGCATTATTTACATTAGTCACATGACCCCATAACATTAAACCATATTGAACGTACACTGAAAAAGACCAAAGTATATATTATGCAGATAATGCGAGGATATTAGTGGCTTAATTTTGTACAGCAAATACAATACTGTAGATAATTTTTTATTTAACTCGGTTAAGTGGTGCTTCCAAGCAAGTTTACTATCCAAATGTAACCCAAGCATTTTAACAGATTGCTCTTCACTATTTAAATTTCCCAAAGAAAATAAAATTCTTTGAGTTTTTTCTTGATTTAATAAGAAGTTTATTTGTTGAAAACCAATCATGAGCTATTGCCTCAGCCTCATTTAATTTGTTTCTAAGACTGATTAGATCTTTCTACTGCCAGAAGGGTAGTTTTTTTTTTTTTTTGGGGGGGGAGTTTAACGTTCTGCCGTTTTGCACTTAAGGCTAATGAAGACGGGACCTACAGTTTTACGTGGAATCCGAACCACAGTCAACGATGTCTGTATCATCAGCATACAATACGGAGGATAAATTATGAGAATTTAGAATGTTCGGCGGATCATTTATAGAAATTAGGAATAAAAATGGTCCTAATGTTGAACCCTGAGGTACACCAAACATCACTTCTCTAACATTAGAAATATCATCACCCAAAGATACAAACAGTTCTATTTCTAAAATATGAATGCATTAATTTTAGAGAGTTATCATTTAGCCCATATATTTTCAATTTCTTCAGAATGTACCCAAACTGCACGCTGTCAAAAGCTTTGCTCAAATCACAAAGCAATTTTTGATTTATTCCCAAACCCTTCTAGCACTTGATCAACAATACTCTGAACTGCCATCACAGTTGATCTACCCGGTCTAAAACCAAACTGAGCATTCTTAAATAGGTTGTTTCAAAGTATCTGCTCAGTTGGTGGTAGATTACCGACTCAAATAATTTGGAAAAAATAGGAACAATTGAGATTGGTCTATAGTTCTGAGGGTTGGATTTGTCTCCTTTTTTAAACAGTGGTATGATCTTGAATACTTTAAGGCAATCTGGAAAGTAACCAATTTCCAAGCACTTGTTCGATAGTTCTAAATAGTGTTTTTTATATGAACAGGATAGGTTGTTTTACTAAATGATTTGACATCCAATAAACATCCATACTTTTTGAGTTTGAGAATGTTCCGACAATTTTAACAAGGTCATTTTCACTAACCCTCCTCCAAGAAAAGTGACAAGCTTGACTGTTCATTGCTGAACATATTCCTCAGAAGTTGACCTGCTTTAGGTATTTCTGATTGCAAATCGCTGACCAAATCAAGAAAATAATTATTGAGTCTCAGAGATATTGAGTTTTCTTTTTGATTGAAATTGACTGCTTCCCTAGATACAAGTGCCCAGGCTGCCTTACAATTATTCGGGGCTCCCTCGATGTAATTTGCATAAGCTTGTTTTTTTTAGATTTTACCAATTCCTTTCTATAATACCTTTTACTAAGTAAATAATTCTCATAAGCCTCATTCATTAACTGAATCAACAGTGCTTCTGTTGAGCATATTATTATATACATTAAACTTTGCTAGCATGTTTTCCATAATTTCTTTAAGATTTTCATTGTACTAGATAATTTTGTTATTAGTTGGTCTACTAGATGTTTTGTTTTTAAAGGCGAACACTCGTACCAGTTTTCTGTGCATTTGTTAAAAAATGCATTAAAAACAGCATGGAATTTAAATTAAACTATAGTTCCAAATCAATTTCATTATGAATACTACCAGACATACACCAATTTACCACTCCTAAGTTAATACATTTTTCAACTTGTACATTATTTTGTGCCCTTGCCTACTTGGAATGGTAAGGTAATTTTATTTTAAAAAACATAATCGTAGAGGAAAGTATGGGTGGAAGCACTACCATTGTAAAGTCGGTAAGTAAGAGTTGGATGTTTGTTTATAAGCTGGTTATTGGTTCAATCGTTTTTCATGGGCTCAAAGCTATCACTCAATAATATTACATCCATCCAGTGAGATTTGCTTTCGATGTGGTATTGTGAGAATATTACAATTCATGTTAAACAGTAGAACATTAAACCAAAAATTGTATCGAAGTTAGATATAGTAGCAACAAACTGCACCCAAATTTTATACCGAAATAACATTTTAGTCAGTTGTATTTTTTAAGTGTTTTATATCCCTTATCTGTCTTTGATACCAGGTCATATAGCAGCTAGAAATAATGCCTTTAAGTTAAAAAAATTAGATTGTTGATTTAAAAAACTGCACCATCAAATTAATTAATATTCCGTCTAGTGATCCACTTGTAGTAATTTCTCACTACCGCGGTTTCAAATGCTCATGCATTCATCATCAGGTGTATCACTCTTACGAGATCGTTAGAACATTAAAACAATTGTTAACACAACACATACAATGATATAAAATTCGTTGCCGTATTTTTAACCGGTACCGGCACATGGTTCATGAACACTGAGTATTCTATCGATATGTAACTATACATTGTCGCGTCATAGGAATCTGCTAATCGCTGTTCTGATCATTATCAGCAAACTTGATTGCCGAATAGAATATTATATTAGAGCTAAAAGACAGTTTGTCATTTAGCACATTTGTTGGCTCAGATTTAACTGCCCGGTAAATTTCTGACAATTTTTCTTTCAAAGTATACAGGAAGCCTACCACCACGGACTCAACAATTCATAATACTTCCCATCACCCCATACAACAAAAAATGGCGGCATACCATAGTTTTGTTCACCGACTCCTATCATTCCCTCTTTCTACAATAGACTATAATCATGAAATCCAAACAATCAAACACATTGCGATGTCCAACGGATACAGTAGTTCAATTATCGATAAATTATTTAGGAAACATAAGAATAAAAAGAAAAATCACATCACTCCCGCTATGTCTAACGAAAAGAAGAGAAAATTCGTGTCCACTGTTTGTGGAAACTTTCTTAACCATTCACTACGTAATGAGTTGGCAAAAAGTAACGTAACCGTGTCCTTTAAAACAAATAATAAGTTACTTCGAAAATTAACATCTACTGCCAAAGACAAGAATATGGACATAAGTGAAAAAACTGGCGTCTACAAGTTAGTTTGTAGTGATTGCCCCAAATATTATATTGGACAGACAGGCCGTTCGTTTGAAAAACGTTTTCAAGAACATCTGCCGAAACCACATTTGAAACCAATAAAATCAAACTTCGCTTCGCATCTGATTGACTATGATCATAAATATACTGACTTAAAAACCAACTTAAAAGTCTTGAAGTTTTGCGACAAAAGTCAGTTTATGAATGTAGTTGAGGAGTTTGAAATTTACCGGGCAGTTAAATCTGAGCCAACAAATGTGCTAAATGACAAACTGTCTTTTATCTCTAATATAATATTCGATTCGGCAATCAAGTTTGCTGATAACAATCAGAACAGCGATTAGCAGATTCCTATGACGCGACAATGTATAGGTGGGGAGTTACATATCGATAAAATACTCAGTGTTCATGAACCATGTGCCGGTACCGGTTAAAAATACGGCAAGTAATTTTATATCATTGTATGTGTTGTGTTAACAATTGTTTTAATGTTCTAACGATCTCGTAAGAGTGATACACCTGATGATGAATGCATGAGCATTTGAAACCGCGGTAGTGAGAAATTACTACAAGTGGAATATAAATCACTAGACGGAATATAAGGTATTTATAAAATTCAGTGATCCGGAGACTATCTCAAAATGAAAATTAATTAACATAAAACAATAAAATAGGAAATTTCCTGCTAAACATGTTTGGTCTTGTAATGTTTTACACATTATAGAATAAACGGTACCAGAAACTGGCACATACTTTCTCACAAACATATTAAAATTAGTAAACAGATTCACTGTAACTTCATAATTGTATTAAAGTAGGAGAGGGAATACATTAAAGTATCTAATAAATATTATTATTATTAGCTAGAGAGAAAACTATTCATCGATTTTGAAAAAATTTGCACCAAACATGTCAATTAGGCCTGTATGGATGCACGAAAAAAGGTTTTGAAAAATAACCACCTTTTTGGCCAAAAAACCCCCCCAAAAATTAGTTATTATTATTATTAGCTAACAAGAATTTTTAGAAAGTTGCGGTTTTTGCATATGGTACATTAAGGGCTATAAATAAGCCAAATTGTATCAAAATCGTTAAAGCAGTTCTTTTTATAAAAAAAATAATAACTGACTTTTTCCCAAAAAGGGGGTTGTTTTTCAAAAAAAAATTCATGCATCTATACAGGGCCTAATTGACATGTTTGGTGCAAATTTGTTCGAAATCGATTGAATAGTTTTCTCTCTAGCTAATTATAATAATATTTATTAGATACTTTAATGTATGTATTAAGTCTTTATGACCAGGAGGTCTTAATTATTTTTCATTATATCTCCCGTGTAAGAAGTGAAAGCTTCCACCTTGCCAATAACTTCATATATGGAAGTATCCACTACTAAAACATGATGTAAATTCATTCCCCACCTTCTCAATTGGTGATATGAGAGCCTTCTGATTGGTACTGGTCTAAAACGCCCAATTATCTACCCCTCATGAAATTTTTCTCAGAGCGATCCTCCGGAATAAGGTTCAATATTATTATTTGTACCAATCAATCAAAAATGGATAGAAAAGGTTAATTTAACAAAAAGTTTTCTCTTTCATGAAGTATAATTTTAATACTATAATTATTACAACAATACATTGTTAAATCATGGTGGAGATATAAATTGGCGTGTTTAAACCTTAGGCTTGTCGATTTCTTTAATTTTCTTCAATTTTGTATTTTGTATATACAATAATTATGAAAAACTAATTTCTATATACAAACCTTAAGAAGCTAAGTTAGTGAATTTGTAATAAAAATACAATATAGGTACATACAAATGTACACGCACTACAGCTACATCAAATCCCTAACACTATAAAGCATACAAATATAATCTACTGGATTTTTCACTGTTAAATCCTTTCAAAATCAAAACAAAGTAACTGTAAAAACTTGATTATTTCATGTGACATACATGTATTTTACCAGATCACAGCGTTTGAGTTTCTAAAGAAATCAACTAGCCTAAAAGTTTGAAATATAAAGTATACAGACAAACATGGTTTACTTAAAATTTCAACATACTACTAACACTACTTCTAGAATACTATACAACATAACTATTAATTAAAACTAAAATGAAATTTGTGTATATACAATCTTTTTTTAAATATGTACAATTACAATAAATATGTACAACTAAACTTAATACACTGGATATACTTCAGACTTAAAAATAAAATCATGTAACATTTAATTTAGTACCATATATATCTAACCACAATAAAAACAATTAGTCATTTCTCTAATAAAAATTAATATTTTTTCCAAATATAAATTATTAAATCTAGTTTCTCCTAATTAAAACAAACATAAAAAGGCAATCATATTGAAACTCTTCTAGACAAATTTTCAATAAACCAAATATGTAATTCTGATGTTCAGTAAATAAAATATAAACTGATTATTTAGTTACACATTATAGACTAGAGATTCCTTTCAAATACAAATATGAGCATCATAAACATTTTGTAATTATGTTTGAAATTAATATCACCAATAATTATGTCTATGAAATCCAATAATATTTAAGACGTCATCACATATATATTATGATCTTTTTGAAGATATTTATTTTATTAATAATCATCATTTTCAGTTCATAATTTCAATGCATATGTAACCAAACTATACTAAATTCCCTTTTACCAGCATTAATATATAGTACCTGGGCGACTGAGCCTTACTCGGTATTTTGTTTTATTGTTTTTTTTTAGGAAAATGTATGTAAATACAAATCGCATACTGAATAAATATAAATATTTTTCGAACTTACATACATATGAACTGTTTGTCCTATACTATAATACGAAATAAAAATACTTCAACAGATGTCGTTCTCCACAAAAACCTATTTTAAAGGTTAAAATTTAAAAAAATTGTTTTAAGCTTGAAATCAGCTGATAGTGGAAATAATATAGGAAACAGCTGATTACTGTTATTATTATAGTCAATAAACATATGTAATGATTTTAAACACCATAAGCCCAATGTTAAAATTTTTCAATTTTCAAATGTTTAGAAAAATGCGAGTTTTCCTGAGGTAGTGGTTTTCACCAATCGATTTTTTAGACCCAAAAGCCTCTAATCCCAAACTTTCAGCAAAATCCTTCCGCTGGATCTCGAGATTGCTCGTACAAACAGACATTGCTCGTATTAGAGTATAGGATTGCAAAACATTTTTCTTTCTACTGTAATACCTTCTTAAAACACCTTTGTAATTAAACTCTTTTAGATTCAGTTTTTATCAAAACACACAGATGGAACTGAATTGAAATGTTTTGGCTACAAAATAATCTAGCAAAAGGGTGAATTATTATTATTACCCACGAAATATAAATTGTTATAGGTAATAATTAAAGTATCTATAATCCTCAAGTTGCTGAAAGTAGCTGCATGCAATCCTAAGGTTGTGAATTACAGTAGAACTCCAATTATCCGGATAATCAAAAATCCGGATAATTGGATTTTTCTCAAAAAAAGGCTGTTTTTAGGAGAAAAACGTAAACAAAACACAATAGAGAACATTTACGGTATTTATTATGAAAAAGCAAAATCAGTGACAATGTTTAACATTACGTAATATTTACAAACAATACTAAATCACTGTAAAATACATTATTTTTTTAACATACCAGGCAGTCAGCTGTTTTGCTACCTTAAATCGATTCCGAGCCGCCAAGTCTCGCATCCATTTGACTATGTTCTTATTCAAATCTGATCCGGATAATTGGAGTTCTACTGTATAATAATTCATAACTATTATACTATTAAGAATTTCATTTTCATTTTTTAAACTATTCAGAATAACCGATGGCTGTAATCTGTAATACATATAACATTATTACTCCTAAAATTGTATTCTTCGAGGCCTATATGTATTTAATTTTTTACTACAGTGGAACCTCAATAATTTGAAATCCTTGATAAATAGAATTTTTTTATTCCCCTTGAACTTCCCTATCTTTTAAAATGTTAATTTTACCTCTACAAATCGAATAGTTCACGAGAAACACCTTGATTAATCGAAGTTTTACGGTATTTTCCGTCGTCAAAGTACCTTTATAAATCGAAGTTTTAGCTCAAAAACCCCTATAAATCGAAATCTTGCAACCGCCACACCTCTACAATTCGAAGTAGGGGCAAGAAACCCTCTATTATGAAATTTTTTATGATTCAAAACATCGATACTGTATTTTACTGCATCGTATTTCAACAGGAAATAAAAATCCTTTATTCTGTCCAACCTCCGCTCATGTTGCGATCCATCTCGGTCTTGGGCCAGCAGTAGAATAGATTCAATAAAATAGCAGTTTGAAATTACAACTACTTCTTCCATTTTAAAGTATATATTAATTTTATAATTGTATTATTAACCATTACAAAATAGTACTGAAATTAATATTAATGCACAATGTACAAAACACCGTATTTTAGAAGGCAATCAATTCCCTGATATTTATTGCTGCACTGAATTGAACCTCTATAAATCGAAAATTGGGGAGGATGAACCTCGATAAATCAAACCTTTACTATTCGAAATACTCGATAATTCAAAATTTTCCCGTTCCCCGTGGGATTCGATTTATTGAGGTTCCACTGTATTACATTTTTTATAGAACTCACTGGGCTTTCCAGAAATTATAATAGAAGATGCTATAGTTTATTGCATACTTAAATATTAATGTTTTGTTTTTATCTAATTTTGATGAGGTTTTTGTTTATTTATTACAACTCAGGAACTATTGAACCAATAAAAAATTTCAGTTCCATTCAGTACTCAAACTTTAAAGCAACTTTGTTTCCAACAAAATAGATTGCAGAAATTAAAAACACAGGATGTTAAAAATTATTTGATTTTGCTTTATAAGACTAAATATATTTATAAAAATACATTTATTTCTCCAAAGTAGTTCGTTATAAAATAAAAATGTGCTTCATTTATAACATGATATTAATGTATATCAAGGAATGAATAAAAAAAAGGGCATTTATTAAATTTCTTTATACACATTAAAACAATGCTATAAAGACAACTAATTTTATCAGTTCGACAATGCTTAAATGAGCATGGGAAACAATTGTCATCAAAGTACAAGTAGTACTTTTAAGAAAGAAATATATTTACAATAATATGTTAAAAATTATAGGTTTAGTATTCGCTGAGCAAACGAGATAGTTATAACCTATTTTAAATGTCAGATTATTTACATGTAGATATAGTTTACATGTTGCTTCATGAGGTTGTAGAGATTATAAAGATGTGGTTATAAATATAAATAAACACCCAAATTTTGAGAAGTATATCACTTACTACAAAAAATGCATGGTTTTACTTGCTCAAAGATATAACTAGTATTAATCATTATTAGATTAGGGTGTTACAGTTAAATAACTCATCTATCTAGTTAACTACAGTTAAAATTCCCAACACAAGTTTCTCAAAAATGAGCATAGAAGTGACAATCAATGCTTACACCTACTAATTCTTAGATGTTTATATTGATCTTTTTTCTCAACATATTGATTTATTCATGATATTATAGTGCAGTAGTAAATTATTTTAAATTTTATTTATATGAAAATATTAATTATTGTAGGTGAAAGGTTTGTGATCATAACCAACTCGAAAGCTCAAGGTCACTGGTTTGAACTCGCGTAAAGACCATGAATGTGTTTTGAAAAAATTATAGCCTATATGTTTTTTTTGCCTAATAATAAACAATATTTAAAAGGACAACGTAAACAATAAATCTTGTAAAATCAAGGCTGAATTTGAGGGATTATTTTAACCTGATCGTTTATAAATTGTATTATAGTTTTCTAGGATAAAAAATAAATTTCCAAAAGTGATTAAGACGTTTTGCTTCAATGGCTAAGAATATAATGGAAAGAAGAGTAATCCTAGTAAGTACACTCAAAGAATTTTTGGAAAATTTCTCTTCAGTTCTTGAAATGATTTACCAATCTCCCCGTTTTCAGTTCTACATGAAAAATAATCGCCTACCTAAAAGTGTCTAGTATTTTAGAATAAAATAAATTGTATTATGTTTAATACAAGTCAAATTAGTTAGATCAAAAACCCTTTAGCATGAACTGCTATGTTTTAAATGTAATTATTCAATGTAACTCATTTGTACAAATTTGCATACAGTGTAACCGTTATTTAAGCCACTATACAAAGTTAAGAAATGCCACCAAAACTAATGTAAAAAACTGACAAGATGAACAGGATTCCCTAAGGAAAACTTCTACACTTTTATTATGAAAAGAAAACAAACTATAGTATTGTGAATAAACTAATAAAATAGCTGGAAACAACTTTTGTAAATGGATTTTAATGCTATGTACAGTAAAAGCAAGTATTTTATAACCAACATGATTTTTGAGTTACTTTAGTTGTTACACATCTAAAACAGAAATAAGAAAAACTTAAACAAAATAGCAAGGTTCTAATTTTATTTCAATAATTCACACATTTTTAATTAATTTACTTCTTAAATAATTGTAATTGTTGGTTAGAAAAAATATGTATTTAAAAAAGAATATATCTGCATAAACATAGACAAATCTAAAAACTATTTATAAGATCAACACAGGGATAATTATTTAAAGTTAACCATACAAATGTATGTAATAAATAAAAATCACAGTTTGCCTAATGCCAGAAACTAACTTTTATATGATTTTATAAACAAATACAATTCATATTTAAATATATAAATTAACGTGTTCTACTCTGTAAATATTAACACAGAAAAAAATAATAAATAAAAAATATATATGGTAAAATACCGATAAATCTTTTTTGAATTTTTTTTAAAGATGTGGTACTTTATTAATAATATGATACATACATTTTAAAGAAATTAATTACATATCTGAAGCTGTTCCAGTGTAGTATTAAAAAGAAGAAAACACTTACTGGTAGTCTACATCAAGTCTCTTCTTTTTCTACAGTCTGGACAGTACCATTTACCTTTAGGGGGTACCATAATACCAACACATTCAAAATGAAACCATTCAATGGTACAGTCTAAGCCATCGCAAGCAATCATTTCTGATACTTCATCATAAGGGCACTGACAATAACAATATAAATTATCACTTTTTTCTGTCTGTTCCGTTGCAGTAACAGTTGGTGGTTTTACTTCATTGTCACTTTCACTACTGCTACTACTACTATTGCTTGTAATGGGGGTTGGTTTCTTAATAGGTACAATTTCTTCTTCATCTTCACTAGCACTAGAATCACTTTGTTTCTGATCATAACTCATTTCAGTAGGTGGAACTGGCCGTTGCACTTGTAATGATCGCTGATAATTATAAACTGGAGTTTGTTGCTGTGGTACTGTTACAGGCTCAACTTTTCTCCATTTTCCAGGTGGTTTGTTGTCTTCTTCTTCATCGCTTGAATAACCATAAAATTTATTACGAACTCTCTTCCTTTTAGATAGACGTGTGCTGTCTGTTTCAGATCCACTTCCTGGTGTAGCATCTGATATAAAATTAGACACTGGAGGGTGATTGGGAGAGGACATAGTGTTGTTTGTGTTAGGTTGATCGATTAAAGGTTTTTTAGAAGGGAATGATGTAGAAGGTTGGTTATAATAGGTTGATGACACTTTATTAGAATTTTTCAATATTTGAGATTTCTTACGCTTTTTTGATTTCACTTTACGTTTTACTGGTGTAGGTTGTGGGGGTGGAGATGCCGACGTAGGTGATGGTATGCTTTGTACAGGTGGCAATACCTCAGGTGGTGGTGGTGGTGGTGGAGGATCTGCCGGCAATGGAGATGGGGAAACATTACCATTATTAACAGGTGCAACAGCTGCCAACAACATGAGTTGATTTCTTTTTTCTGCTAATAATTGGTTAGCATGCCTCTGTGGATGTTGGTCATAGAAATCCTCATCAGTTAAAGTTTCATCTGTGTCTAAATCAGACTCTTGTATTGGAACTTCAATGGGTTCAACAGGTAAATCTACAATAGGTTCATCTTCTAAGGGCTGGACATCTACAGCAGGTGGTTGTACTGTTGTAACATTGATTTCTTGCTTCAATTTAGTTTTTTCTTTTTTTCTCTCCTTCCTGGCAGCGGCACGCAATCTACCTTCAGAGCTAGAACTTTCTGAATCTGAACTTGATGAACTGGAACTATTTGAGCTGCTACTTGAACAGCTGCAATTTGTCCCACAACTACAACTGCTAGAATCACTATCACTACTTGAATCACTAGAAGATGAACTATTGTGTTTAATTAACTTCTTTTTTGGAGTCTTAACTTTCTTTTTTTGGCTGGGAGGCGTTTCTGTAGGTGGTAGTTGAGGTAAAGGTTGTTGTAGTGGGGTGCTATCATTTACAGGAGTAGTAGTGAGCCCAGTCGATTCTGCATTGGTATTTGAACAGTAATCGTGATCTATACTAGAACTATGTTCTCTTGGAGCTGGTTTTTCAATTTGTACTTCTGGTTCAGTTATATCTTTTTCTTCTTCTATTTTCTCCGTACTTTGTAGACAATAATCATGGTCTGCCATTACAATATTCCTTGCATGATTTACTTCTGCTTTAAAATTTGTGTTCAAACTATTCTCAGTTTCCACGTTTAAAAGGTTAGTATCCTCTGATAAACCCATAGATATTTTTGGCATTGCATTATTAACTGTTGGTGAATCTAATGCTTCTCTTTTTTCTAACTGTGCTTTATACGAATGGAAATTATCCCAAACACCATCAACCACAGGTACTGGTTGTATAACATCTTCATTTTCATGAATACTATCTTCAATTTCTTTAACAATATTTGACTTGTCAGATGGTACTTGATCCAAGGAATTATTTACATCATCATTACATTGTGATTTTCTTGTTAATGTCTTATTATCATCTTCAGAATCATCACTTTCTGATGATAAATTTAATGGTGGTAAATCATAAACATCTACAACATGTTTATTTTTTTTATCCTTATCTTTTTTACGTTTTTTATGTGATTTTGAATCTTGTGATTCAGTTTTATTTGTTTCTTTGTTTGAACTATCGTTTACATGTGTGTCTTTGGTTACATGCTCGGCCGAGTCGTCTAAAGAAACAACATTAATGGTCTCTTCTTTATCATCAATTGTATTGCGATCATCTTCTGCTTGAGTTCTATCGGTATGATTACTTTCAGTTATTACCTGATTGTGGCTATCTTCATGTTTTGTCAATAACTTTTTTGAAATAAATTTTTTCTCACATTGATTGCAAACATAAGGTGAATCCCCTCCATGAAGCCTTTTATGAACTTTAAGAGCCACTGCTCTGGAAAAACTAGCATTACATTCTTCACAAATAAATACAGTTGGTGGAATACAAAAATGATAAACATGTGGCCATTTTTTCTGCAAACATTTTTTACATAATACACTTTCAGTACCGTGTTTCCAGAATAGATGTTTTGTGATATCAGGTTTATTTCTATAAGCTATTCCACATTTATAACATAAATGGTGAAGTTTGTGTTTCCACATGTGAGTTGAAAGTTTTTGTTGATCACCAGGAACTTCCAGACAAATATCACAAGTATGATGTGATTTTCGAAGGTGGACCATGAGACGAAATGCAGATGGAATTTGATCCAAATTACAATAACAGCACCGAAACATTATATCTTCTGATACATATATTCCTGGACACATATGACAAAGAAGTTCACTGTAACTGTAGAAATTCGACTTGCACATTACACATAGAAGTATGGTTTTTTGATGCATTTTTTTCTTATGCAAATACAATTCTTTATGGTTTTTAGTCACAAAATGGCATTGAAAACATTCATATGTTTGATCATGAGGAACATTTAACGATTTATCTGAGCTATCATATGAATCTGTATTAAAGAACACATTTTCCAACTCAGGTAAAGACTTTTTCAATTTTATAACAACATCTTCAGTAGTTTCATTTTTAATTGGAGTATATCTATGTTCTGCTAAAAGATGTAAAGCCAGCTGTTTCCCATTAACAGCTATTTTAACAGCATGACTACAATAAACACATGTTGTACAAGATGTACGGACGCATTCTTTAATAACGGCTTGACCAGTTATTTCATCTAGCTTGTCTTCTAAAGTCAGTGCCATTGCTGGAACATCATCACTTGCTATTTGCAAACCGTCATCAGGGATTTTATTTTCACTCTTACTTTCTTTCAATCCGTGCTGTTTACTTTCAACACTATTACTATCATTTGAATTTTCATTTTGCGGACAGTTTGTTTCATTTAAAAATGTATCTTGATTGCCACTATTTGATAAGTTACTATCAAAATCAGATTCTTTATTTTTTTCATCAGTATTCTTATTACATTCTCCACTTAGTGATTCATTATCACTACAATTTTTGGGTTTATCATCAACAACTAATGACAATTTATCACTATCTTCACTATCTGAATCTGATTTCCCACCATTTACATTATGTTTATTGTCATCTTCATGAATGCTTTGTTCTTCTGAACTGTCGCGAGAATAATCTGAATCATGTTTACTACTTATATTGTCTGGCTCTAATTCAGCATCAGAAAACCCATCATCTGACAAGTCACCATGCATCTCAATGGTTTTTTTACTATCAATTTGACAACTTGTTGAGTCCTCTGATATAACTTTATCTTTTGTACTAGATTCTTGGGATTCAACGTTATCCATGTCTTGAACTAATAAGTCTGTCCCACAGTTTTCTTCTTGATGATCTGTCCTTTTTTCTTCAGTAGAAATATGTTCTTCTTTGTTTGTGTTATTATCTGTGGAATTGTTGGGAGAATTTAAATTGGAATCATTCTTTAGATCTGAAACCAAAGTAGTGGAACCTTCTTCGACAGAGTTTTTAACGATTTCAGGAGGAAGTGTATTAGTTACTACTTCCTCTGATGACCTGTATGTTTCAGAATTAACTGGAGATATTACATTTTCACTATGAGGGACTTTGATTTTATTTTGTTTTTCTGCTGTCGCTTCAACTGAACTCTCTGCATTTTCATCAGTTTCTGAGTCAGCCTCCTTCAATTTACTATCTTCTTTCTCAATATCACTAGTAACTATTTTAAGAGGTTCCAACGGCACAATAATAGGCGTTTCAGCTTGTTTTGTTTTTTCTTCGTTTTCAAAAGACTGATCTTCACTGTCAGTAGGTGCTTGTTTTTGACAAGAATTATCTTCAGAATTTGTTTTGTTTTCAGATTTATTAACAGATACAGTAGATTCATCACCAATATCCACATGGCAAAAACTGGCAGCATTACTGATGTCATAATCTTCATCATATTCCATTGCAGTATCTTTTGTTTGTTGCAAAGATTTTGATTTTACTGTTGACTTTGATTTATTCCATTTTTCACCAACACTTTTGGATATCGGAACAAGATATTTAGTAACAGTCATACCTTGAGGTGTTGATTTATTACATGCCGAAGACATTTGCAATTTTAAATTAGGAGAAATTGTTGTTGTAGTAGTAGAATGTGGAGTATTATTAGGACAAGTAAGAAAATGGCCACATTTTACTCCACATAAGGGACACTTCACATTTAAAGCAGTTATAGCAGGGTCTGTACAATGGTGACCATAAAAATCATCTCTTTCTGTAAAAATTTTTTCACAAGTGCAACACATTAGAAAACATGAACCTTTAAATACATTTAAAAATTCTTCACTTGATCCGATAATATTTTCATGAATACTATGTTTAGACACTAGGTGTTCGGCTAACTTGTCAGCTACACTAAACATACCAAGACAAAATAGACAAATATGCCTTTTGTGGACATCACGCATGTGTAAAAATAAATTCCAGTTTTCATAGTATGTCCCACAAGCTGAACACAAATAAACTTTTCTAGTTATTCTAAAATTGGTTGAAAGATTTGGATCTACCGGAGACAAAGCAGCTTGTTGATGATTTGTTTTAGGAGGTAAGGAACCACAAATTCTCTGATGTCCTTGTAAAAGAGCCATTGTTTGAAATTTTTCACTGCAACGATAACACTTAAATTTAACTGTAGGCTGTAAACCTAAATACTGTGCATACTCTTGTTGAGAATGATCCTTTTCAAAATTTAATTTAGTTTTCTTTGTTAAACCAATTTTAGGTTTTGTTTTTTTAATCACAACAATATTTTCCGAGATCTCACTATTATTAATGTCATTTAATTTCTCGGCTTGTGCTAAAATTCTCTTTTTAAATCCTTTATATTCTATAGTTTGGGATTCTTCAACTGAGCCTTCGTTAATGTCTTCTGAATTTTTTTCACTTTCAACCAATGATTCTGTTGTCACTTGATTTTTTCTTTTTCTACTAATCTTTACTTCATCTATTGGTTTACTATTTATTTCCGGGTTACTTACAGATTGATCTAATTCATTTTCATTGGCATCATTTATTCTACTAAATTTAGGTTCTTCTGGATCCGACTTTTTGGGGTATTCCAATTCCCCATTTACTTTGTTTGAAGCTTCAATACTTGTCAAATCTTTTGAAATAGATGTATTTTTTATATCCCCTTCCTTTGATGTATTTACCTCTTCTTCACTTTTATTTTTTTTCTGATTAAAAATTTCATTCACTTTTAAAGCGTCATCAATATCATTCACTTGATCTGGAGTTGAGATTAAGATTCTTTGAACTGCATCTGTTTTTATGTTACCATCGCCATCCTCCATACTTCCTGAAACATTAGAACTATCATGAACAAAATGTATAATACAATGATGCATAAACATACAAGAAATATCAACAAATAAACAATAGCAAGAAATATACAACAAATTATTGAGTTCAATATTATGCTATACGATGAAATAAAGTGTCATCTAAAACTAAACACGTTATAATTCACATAATTCATTAGTTACGTTTGGAAGGGGTGATACTGGCACGTGATAAACAAAATGAAATAAGTTCTGACTAAACATGTAACAATGCTAAAATATAATCTTTACAAGGGAGACTTCTTTTCCAAAGTAAAAGAAAATGTTCAGGCAGGTTCAAAAGAGCAAATGTCACACGACTTGGTTAACGACTTGGTGTGAGCAAGGAGATAGATCTTGTGGTTTGTATGTAGACAGCAGAAAAGAAGAGATGGTGGAGAAGAAAAGTAGATGGAATAAAATTAAAACATTTATATTTTCTATTTCAAATCTTATACGGACATTGAAATTAAAATATTAACTATCTAAAACAAAAACCATTTATTTATCACTCATGATATCAATTCTTTCAAAATCTTAGCATCGAAGAAAACATTCAAGTGATCCAATATTTCGCAAGTTGAATTACGTTACTGGCTGTTCACACTTGCCTAACTTGCACGAATGTGCATGAATACAACAGTGCTGATAGATGTTTTTGTGCCTAAAACAAAGAAAACCAGAGGCAAGAAAAGTTTCACCATCTTATCAATATTTTTACTACTGAGATCTTTAAAACCATCGAGTGATCTGAATGTCAAGCGATGCCAGTGTAGCAAAACGTACTAAGTAGGCCTACATACTCATTACATTATAATTGTAATTATTATGTTTATTGGATCATTATATTTAACTCAGATACGAAGTATTCATCTAAATCTACAAGCCTATTTCATTTAGGCTTAGATTACATTAAAAATAACGAGGAACACAGGAACAAAAGAACTGAGGTATAAAAAATACAAACAAACTAAGAATAGAAAGCCACAATTACACAAGACACTATATAGCTTTCACCCGATATCTTGGGACATGATCCTGAAATATTACCTAACCTCAAACGAATACTTACTGGAAAGTTTATTGCTAAGAGTTGACAGTAGCACGAGTCATACAAGTTGCCGGTGTGGTAAAATCCGGTGTTTTTAGTTAGACGTTTACAATTATTTACTTTATACCCCACACTTTTCCTTTTGCTTTATCAGCAGTTTTTAGTTAATTTCCCGAGAAATCTGGCAAGAGCTATAATCATAAGCATTTTGTCAGCATAGATCTAGTCTTCTATACCTGGGTTTCTAATTATTTTTAGATTAAGATTTTAACATAGGTCTAGCTAGGCCCCTAAGCTTGATACATAGAGGTGATGCGTATTCTCAAAACATCTTGCATTATTTTGGTAAATGATGGTAAATTTCAAAATAAAAAAAAAATAAAAACAATATTTTCTCACTTAATGTCAACTTTTAATAATAACCAAAAAAAGTGGAGTCTGACTCACATACTAGGACATTTTCATGACGACTCAAAAGTGATGCTCTAAAAGAACTGTTCTGAATAACTAGAAATGAAAGTAAAAATACAAACATTCTACACCTTGTAATCTATATAGTTTTTTTTATTTCTGCCTCACTCCAGGAGGCTTGTGGAAGGAGATGATAGTTTGCAAACAAAGCATTGGCTTTACAGCACTAATTTACAAGGAAATTGAAACTTTACCCAAAAATTTGGGCTCGCTATAGTTTTTCTGTAAATTTCCTATATGGGTATATCGAACACCACTCTTTTTTCAAAAAATTAACTGCAGAACTTTCAGATAAGAGAGGGAATGGGTTTTTTAACATCTTTTTGGAAATATCTTAAGACTAAGTTATCACAAAATCATAAAAAGTTTTAATATCCTTAAATACAGTCTTTTCAAATGATATTTTACTCAACAGCACCAGTATCATAAATTAATTATTTTTGGAGTAACAAACTTTGATCCCCAAACCTTACAACAGGCCTACATTCTTTATAAATATGTCAAATTTCAGCTTGAAACCTTTCACCTTTACTGAGAAATTTAACAAAAATCTGACAGACAAACCAGTCATCTTAAGACCTAAAAGGATTTAGTTACTCCTTTTAACCCTCAAAGTGGCAGACTGCAGTCTCTTGGGCGCAAATGCAACCCGCTCGAACCTTAGCGAGAATTTGCATATATTTGCATAATCGATAATTTAATCCACTTCAAATTATCCAATCGTAATAAAACTTGCACCATTGGAAAGGAAATTAATTAAACTTTAATTTTTGTATTTCCAACTTTTTCGTAAAACGTATATTTACATAAGTAATCATCGTTTTAAAATATGCAAATCGGGCTACAGCTAGTTCCGCACGCAAATCTGCATACAATTGTACTGTTATTTCCCACTTCTTTAACGGGCAACACCATCTACAGTTAAGTATTTCTATCGAGATTATAAAGCTACTATCGGATTCGTCAAGATTTTATCTTTCTAATGGTGCCTTCCTATCAGATGTCACTATTTTACACGATTTATTCAAAGAATTACTGTAAACCCTTACGATTGGACAGTTTTTCAACCAATGATGAAACAGCCCATTTGTCAACCAAGATAAGGCCTACTATATCATATGAATTAAATTTACTTAATAAAGGCCTGAAGTTTAATATTAGCAATCCTAGGAAAGATCGTGAATCATTGTTAGTCGACGTCGAAACCGCGTTAAGATTTGCAAAATTTGATGTAAAAACAAGTGTTTGGACTGATGTTAAGAAGACATTGGATGAAAAGGAAGGAATTATCCGAAAAGTTAAACTAACCTCAAACAAATATGGTAACGTGATAAAGGATCTTAAGAAGAAAGAAGTTCATTACCTGAAGGCGGACAAGGGTAATGCCATTGTTATTATGGATAAAAAAGAATATACGGCAATTGTTGAGGAAATGCTCGTTGAAGGGCCTTATGCGGTGTGTAACAGTAACCCGAATATTAAGTTTACTAAGAGCGCTAGTAAAACATTGAAAAACTGTAATAATTTGGTGGACAGCAACCTTCGTAGAGAACTAACCGTGAGTAATCCAACTTTGCCAAGGTTGTATTGTTTGCCTAAAATCCATAAACCGGGGAAGAAGATGCGGCCTATTGTTTCTGGTATTAACTCGCCCACTTATTTAATTGCTAAATGGTTAGTGCCACGCCTTCGGGAACTTACACCTCCCCCGTCGTTTGCCGTAAGGAACACTTTTTTGTGGAAACGGTGCAAAACATTTCACTATCGCCTAATGAATATTTAGTATCTTTTGATGTAACGTCTCTCTATCCGAGTGTTCCAGTGGCTGAAACTATCGAAATGATAAAAGAGTGGTTAGTATGTAACGGTTTAAGTGACAGTTTGGATCAGGAATTTTTACTGCTTATAAATTTATGCATGAGTCAAAAAAGTTTTCAATTTAATAATAAGTTTTATGTACAAAAGGAAGGTACCGCCATGGGTAATCCATTGTCTAGTTTTATTGCAGATTTTTTTATGAGCTCGTTAGAAGTAAGCGCTAAAAGATCTTTGAAATATTTTCCGCGGGTGTGGGTTCGTTACGTAGATGACATTTTTGCTATTTTTGATAAAGACGAGAGCCTTGAAAACTTTTGTAATATTATCAATGGATTTTACCCGTCTATAAACTTTACCACCGAAATTGAAAAAGACTACAACCTCCCGTTTTTGGATGTAAATGTGCATAGGACAAACGATGAGTTGTCGTTTAGTGTATTTAGAAAGCCCACACACACAGACAGATATATTACTAACGATTCACACCATTCGCCGGCACATAAAAGAGCCGCGTTTAATTCTATGGTTCATAGGTTAGTTAATTTGCCGCTGTCTAAGGAAAACTACGAAAAAGAACTTAGTTATATCTATGGTGCTGCAATATTTAATGGTTATTCTAAAAGTTTGGTAGATGACATAGTGAATAAAATGAAATTTAAGAAAATTAAGACATCAAGATCTACCTTAATAAGCAACAAGCCCGAACAACGATGGGTTAAAGTAACGTATGCTCCACCACTGTCTAATGTTGTAGCAAAATCGTTAGCAAAATATGCTAATTTAACTGTAGCTTTGTCGGCTGACAATAGTCTCGATAAAATGCTAGGTAATCCGAAAGATAAAATTCAAGAACAGGATAAATCCGGGATTTATTGCATAAATTGTGAAATGTGTCCGAAGAAATATATAGGCCAAACTAAAAGAAGCATTAGGACAAGAACTAAAGAACATTTTGCTCATTTCAAGTATAATAGGCCAGACAAATCTGCTATGGCTAAGCATTGTTTAGAGGAAAACCATCATTTTAAAGCAGAAAATTCTTCTTTGTTAAAAAATGTAACTAAACTTAACACGATTGATGCTTGGGAGACGTTTTATATTAACAAATATCGTGACACAATTGTAAATAATGAGTTAGGGCCCATAGTTAATTCTATATTAATGTAATGTATTATGTTTCTTATATTTTTTTTACATTTGATGTTTTTGCTTCTTTATGTTATATTTAGTTCTATATTAATGTAGTGTTATATTGTTTATATTTTTTATTTGTATTAGATGTATTATGCTTCATTATGTTATATATTTTGTTAGTAAGTATACTGTGTTGTGATAACGTAGGCATTGGTTGGCGCCTACTAGTGTAATGTGGTCTTGTGCCACGCCCCTTGCAGTTTGTATAAATACAGGGCATGGAGCTGTGCTAGTTCAGTTGTACTTTGGCTTTTTTAGCTTTGTCACTGAGGATGGCGACTTTGTCGTTGAAACGCGTTTGATTTATTAGGCGTATTTGTTGTGAGATTGTGTGTTGTTGTTTTATTTCATCTATCATATGTGTTGATAGATTTCTTGACACCATTTTGTAGAGAAATGACTGACCTTTCTAACGGTGGGAATTAAACTAGAATAAACTAGTTTTTTGTCTGTCTAGACAGCGTAGAATGTACATTAGGGTGGAACGAAAAAAACAAGTTTCGGTTTTCCATTTGTAATAGCGTGGAAAAGTTGCCTTTTGGTGTTAGAAAGATAAAGAAAAAATATGAAAAATATTGGAGTATATCTTAAGGTGCCGCAAGTGCGACAAAGTTTAGCAATTTTTACCAAATTTTCAAGATTTTTATAAAAACATTTAAATATTTTTTTCAATTTGAAATATCATAACAAACCTACTTTATTGTCAAAAAAGGTGAAAATTTATTTATTTTTTATTTTTGGAGCGTGTCTTGAGGTGCCGCAAGAGTGATGAAATTTTGTAAAAACACGGAGTTTGCAGCTTTTTTGAAAAGTATTTATACAATTGAGAGTTCAACAAAAATGTTTAATGTGGCGTCTCAATATGAACTGAAATATAATAAAAGTTTATAGTTGAATTGAAATACGGTAGTAGGCCTATGAGTCATCGATGGAACAGGTGTGATAGTGCCCGACTGCCCTTGCCTTGTTGAGTGGAGGCCGGGGTGGGAGTGAGGGGAGGGGACTGGCATCAATAGCGGCGGAGTTTTGTTTGCGCAGGCGTCAGTCGCTCTGATGAGTAGTTGGTGGGGGGATTGCACCTATTGTGTAATAGAGTATCGTGATTCAGCATTTTGTTTGTTTCTGCAGTGCGCTTTTTTGTTGTGAGCTAAAATGGCCCATTCTAAATCAGTGAATACGAGACAAATGTCGGAGTGCCCTATTTTTGGAAGATATAGTGATTTTTGTGGTGTTGTACTACCTACGTACGAAGATATAATGAGGTGCTACTGTTTTATTAGACATAACCTCAAAGTTTCGTCAGGGAAGGATCCTGCTGTAAGTGAAATTTCTGACACTTTAATTCCTAAAATTGAACTGATTTGGTCTAGAGCATCTATTCCAATTGTTTCTACCCTTAGAATTTCACAGATGATAAAAGTTTATCATACCAAATACAGGAACTTGTTAAAGTCAAAAATTAGACAAGGGTCGGATAAGTTTGACTCGAACCTTGCAAAATTTAAAGAAGAAGCTGGACGATTATTTGATATAGCTGCCTGCAAGTGTCAAAACTTTGATATTTGAAGTTGTATAAAAGAAAAAAAAGTACCAGTTTTGGAACAAGAGTTTCTGAAAGATCAACGATTGACTAGGAAAATGGTTATGAGTAGCGTTGATAGAATTACCACAAGCGCTATGAAGAAAAGAGAAGAGAGAAAACGTAGAGAACTTCAGAGAATAGTAAAGTTTAGTCAAGAACAAGCAAAAAACGCTAGTGTATCAGAAACGGGAATTGACAAAAATGATAGCGAGGAAGGGGAAGTAGACTTGGTTTGTGAAGAACAGCAGTTTTATTTTCCAGAAGTATTAAGCCAACCTTTGAATTTACAAGAAGATCTAAATCTACCAGGCCCTTCTAAACTCAAAAAAGAGAAAAATATTAGCACGCAAATGCGTACTAATCTGCCATCTGTTGCTTCCATCTGTGACCGTACGGGAGTGTCAGACAGAGCTGCTGCAGCTATAGCTAGTGCTGCGTTACAGGATTTAGGTATTATCACGGAGGAAGATAAAACTAAAGTGATAGACAGAATGAAAATTAGACGTGAAAGGTCAAAAAATCTAAGAGATCTCTCGAACAATAGTCTTCATGGCCAGATAACAGAAAATAGAGGGCTTTTTTTTCATGGAAGAAAAGACAAAACAATTGTTCAAGAAAAGAAAGGAAGTAAGTTTTATAAAAAAGTTATTTCAGAAGAACATGTTTCACTAATAGAGGAACCCAACTCTAAGTTTTTAGGGCATTTAACAACCAAATCCAGCACTGGAAAAGACATAGCGAACAGTATAATGGAGTTTTTTGAAAATAGAGAACACCACAAACAACTTTTTAACTTTACTGCTATTGGGTGTGATGGAACTGTTGTAAATACCGGACATAATAATGGTGTGATTTCTTTGTTGGAAAATGGAATCGGAAGACCATTACAATGGTTAGTTTGTCTGTTCCATGGAAACGAGTTACCATTGCGACATCTTTTTTGCCATTTAGATGGTAAAACGAAGGGACCAAATGAGTTTAAAGGTGAAATAGGCCAACAGCTTGAACACTGTGCTGAGCTCCCTGTGGTTACTTTCTCACCAATTGAAAATAACCTTCCTGTTTTGGATAACACAAACGATTTAAGTACAGACCAGAAGTACTTATGGGAAATGTGTATCGCGGTGTCAAGTGGAAATTGCTCTCAAGATCTATCTTTGAGGAACCCTGGAAAACTTGCTCACTCTAGGTGGCTTACATTAGCAAACCGTATACTTAGATTGTATGTGGCAACTGAAAGTCCAACTGAAAGCCTTAAGTCTCTGGTTGCGTACATTGTGAAAGTGTATGCACCTGTATGGTTTAATATTAAGTTGAAACCTTCATGTACTAAACATCTGTTTAAGCTAATCTCATATTCACGATATCTCTCTGATGATTTAAAGAAGGTTATAGATCCAGTTATACAATGAAATGGTTATTTCGCTGCTGCAGAAAATCTCCTTTTATCTATGATATGTGACGAGCGCAAAACTGTAAGAGAACTCGGCTTACGGCGCATTTTAAAAGCAAGAACGGAAAGTAGTGATGGAGTCAGGAAGTTTAAAATTCCACAGATAAACTTTAACTCACAGGATTACATCGACATGATTTCATGGGCTGAAAATGACATAGCTGAACCCCCCTTGGTAAAACATGTTTCCTGTGAATCTCTGAAAGGATTTATAAAGAAGACATCTGAAGCTCAACCAAGTGAAGAGGACCCGCTTATTGACTTTACCAGGTTTCCTTGTCACACCCAAGCTGTGGAGAGAGCTGTAAAATTGGTGACTGAATCTGCTCAAAGTGTATGTGGTTCAACAGCAAGAGAAGGATTTATCAGAGCAAAAATTGATTCACGTAAAATCATGCCAAAATTTGATACAAAGAAACAATTTAAAGTGTCTATGAATTAAAACAAATATTTTGAAGCTTTAACATTCGTAATCCTAAAAAGTTTTTGTTAAGGAACTAATAACATACTTTAAAAATGTATTTTGATGGGATTATATGTTTTACTTAATAAAGATGGATGTATTTAGCTTGAAAATCTTTAATTTCAACCTTAATACTCTTAAACAATAATGTTAAAAATAGATAGCACAAATTTCAAAAAAATCAAAAATTCTATTTTTTTTTCTAAATAAAAAAAATATTTTTCTTAAGTTATATTTTGAAGTTAATATTTTTGTACGACTTCTAGTGCTTGTATAAGTATTTACAAACATATTTTTTTACAATATAAGCACTAGAAACCCATTTTTTTTTAAATTAAAAAGTTTGAGATTTTGCTATTTTTCCTTTTTTTTATAAACTTTAAGCCCTTTGCGGCACCTCAAAATGATGCAGTAAAGCAACCAAATTTTTTTCTCTTCTTTTTGAACCTAAAAGGCATCTTTTCCCCACTATTACGAATAAAAAATAAAAAAATATTAAAAAAAGGGCATTTTCGTTCCACCCTAATGTACATATCTGGTGAGATCGCCTAGAGCGTTCTGTTCCCATGCAATTCAAATGACTCGTCTTATCTCGTAGGCGAAGTTCCATTAGATTGATGTCATTTTGTTATTCAAAAAAAGATAACTCAAACAATTTTGTGAACTAAAAAAAGACAAGTATACCGTTCGTTTCTTTGATTTATCCTCTATACTTTGTTATAATAAAATTTCATTTCTGGGCAAAGCATATATATTACGTAATAATTACTAACGCTTTAAACTAATCCTAGGTTTTTTAGCAGTCGTATATTTGGAACATAAAACTGGTTTTTTCAAAATAAGAAATTTGAAATTGATAAATGTTTTTATACAGTTCTATTTAGAACTAAATTACGAAACTTTTTTATGCTTACGAAAAAATTACAAAAAATGTTTACTACTTGTTATGTAGGCCTAAAGTTGAACTTTTTCCTTTCGTTACTGAACATTTTTTGTTTCTTGAGCTAATAACTTTTACAATTTCAAAAGAAACTAATTTTTAGTGGTATATTTGAATTCTTTGGAGTTTCTTCTACAAAAAATCTACTAAACACTTTTGGATTGGGGTTCATTTAGTATTTTTGGCGAATTTTTAAAAATATGCTTGCGAAACGCTATAAATGGGCTTTTCAATTTTACCTTTTTAACGATGCCAGTTAGTTCTAGGGTTAAGGTCAACACCCTTTACGAATTAAATATCCTGAGACTGTGAACAAAATTTGATGTGTAGGCTACTTGTATGCAATGACTTAATAACTTAACACTGTAATTCCTTTTTAAATACAGATGTTATAATAAAGTTATAAAAGTTATTTATAAACAAAATTTCTTTTTAAAGCCATAGAAATTCTTGTTTGAATGATATGTGTGTATTTTTTGTAAGAATTAAGTCGTAAATTTATTTTACTTTCGAAATAACTTCTAGTTTAAGAAGTATATTTGACGAAAATCCTAAAACATGTAAAGTTTTTCAATACTACTCAATCTCCCACCATTGCCTGAATATTTATAGTATGAACTTATTTATTTCATACTACAGTTTTGAACTTGGTTTTAACAGCCTCGGCTAATGTGTCAACTCGGACATAGCGTCATTTTTTTGTAGGTCCGGTCAAATCATTATCTTTTACATTATTATAAACCCCTGTTGTAACGTCAAAAATCTACAAAATATCAATGTCAAACTTTGAATTCAGTTTTCTCAGAACTGAAAAATGTTAGAATTCCCTCTTTCCTTTGATTTCTGGCCGACTATTTTCTGCCTCCACAGAATCAAACCGCGAAATAAAAAATCTACGTATTTTTTTCACACGTAAAACCTTCGGCGGGTCCCATCAAAGTCGGTAGAGGGGGCGGGGTTCCACTACAAGCAACACTGCTAACTCTCCCACCTCTCCTAAGGAACAATTCACACGGTATGCGGTGACAGTAGTGCGCTGTGTGTAACTAAACCCATGATCTTGCTGGGATAGTGTTCGGACAATAGAAAAGCGCGGCGAGACTCAATCGTAGGCTATAGCCTTGCGAGACAATTACGTAGTTGTGATCAAGTGTTAGTAATGTTAACACTTTAAAAATGTTGCGTGTTTTATAATGATATCTATTTTGATGTTATAATTTTTAATTAATTAATCTCAAAATGTTCAATTGAAATTATTATCTTTTGAAATTTTGTAATTTATGTTTTCTATAATATTATGAAAATATTCAAATATAGTCTCATCACCTATTGGTCCTACTCAATTCAAGCCAACGGTTCTGATTTTAATATCTAAACTTGTTTTATTATAAATAGGTTATAAATCTATAACTTCTACTGTACAAATAATATTTATAACACATTAATTGGACTCAGATTTCTTCAATACTTTATATAAATATCAAAAATGTTTATAGGTATGCCCCTTGGCTTAGCTCAGTCTTTACACAATAATTTAAGTTCATAGAATATGTTTAATAATTATTCGGATCTCGGGGTAGGCACTCGGCTGGAATGATTGTATTATTTGGTCATAACGCATACATAAATTGAATTTAAAGAGAAAGAATTTAGAAAGAGTGTTTAAAAGATCAATTTTCCTTGTAGTAGTTAAATTAACAATTTTAGGCCTTTCAAATAATTCTTATAGATATATAAATGTTTTTAGAAGTTATTTGCCAGAGTAGGCTATATCACTCTCTGTATAATTGACACTGATTCTATTCACTTCTTTATATAAAGAATATTTGCAAAACTTCGATTGTACAATTTGAGTTCTTTACGGTCTGGAGGCTGTATTGCAATTGAATTGTTTTCTTCAAAATGCCCGCTTCCTTTGTTAGCGGACGGATATTATCTGTATGTAGTTAACTTTTTTGTTGAAACGGTTGTATTCTTCCGCTGCACCATATAGTCCTGGTATTTTAATTCTTTTTGGGATAATAGGCAATTTGGGTTTACACTAATCATTTCTAACATTTCTATTCTATATTCGTTATTATAATTAAATTGGTTTGTTATTTCTTTAATATTTAAATAGTTAAACGTTGATTTTTATCGCGTTTATACATATCAGCTGTTCTAGTTTTTGGGACGTTGGATTGTCTTCAGTAGGTTTTACTTTAAATTATTTCTTCTTAGTCAATATTTTTACAATGTTTACGATTTAAACTAACAGATGTTTTACATACAAATAATAATTGCAACTAATGAAATCTTACAGTTTTCTACAAGCTAATAATTATTTTCTTTAATACATCGAAATCCGTGGTTGAGTTAACCTACGTTTGGATGCTGGAAGATGGCTGACGTTTGATTTTTGTTGTTTATTTATAAAATTATGTTTTGCTACAAATAAAGTTTGGAATCTGGTGAAGTGAATTTAAATAAAGATATGTGAAGTTCTAATTGTATTGTGGTGTGATTAATTTATGTGTAAACGTCTACAATTTTGAATATTTATGATTTCAATTCTAGGCCTATCTTGGACATTTCTAGGGTTTGTCTTTTGATCTTGAATTGATATCTGGATGGTTTGTTTGTGATCAGTTGTATATGATTTTCTGTTATTTAGACCTAGTAATGTAGGTCGATGTTCTTTAGGCTTGATTATCGAGATAGTTTGGTTTTGTTAGGTACTTTATGAATATAGGTTATGTTGCTATTAGCCAAGTGTTCCTAACCTGTTGTTTAGGTACAGTAGTTAATGTGATTTGTGCTGTTATAGTTTTTAATACAGTAAGTTAATGTTTTAATAGATACTGTAATTTTTGTGTTTTTAATATATTTTTTTAATACACACTACATGTATTTACTCATTAAAACTTTACACATTAACCAATGTTACCTAATTTACAATTGTAGGTGATCTCAGCTCCAATTATCGGGACCCTACTGAACATTAAAAGTATAGTGTTTTTCTTTTTAATAAAAGTCATGAATAATATTGCCAATAATAGTAATACTGTATAGTTGTTTGTCCTTTCACTCTACGATTTCCTGTTGGTACATCTTTATAACGTTACTTGGACGTAGCGTCAACATTTGTTCAGTCCCTCCATTGACGCTATAACCAAGTTCAACTGTATTAAGTAGAACAAAACTACGAATTGAAATATTTAGTCATAACAACCCTTAGTTTTTACTACAAAATAATTAGATAAATGTTTAATCACAAGTTATGTAGTCATCTTGTACCATTTATATGTAGAATTTGTATTCTAAAATAAAAAAAGAACTAGCTACACAAACTGTGTTTAACAAAAGTAATATAACAATAATGAATTTTTATTGTAGAATACCATAAGATAGCTCACTACCCATTCTACTTAATGGCATTTTAGCCAATTTTGATTAAACAGATTTCTCTGAATTTTTATTAAATAGAAGTCTTGTGCAGACAAATGTTTCTTTTGTTATTTTGGTAGAAAAGTATTAAAAAATACATACAAATCGAGTTGTTTTCATTTAATATGATTGGAAATAATAATTTGAAACAAAGATAGTTCTTGGATTAGATATGTAATGAAAACACAACCGGTTATTTTCATAGAACATTGTTATCCTTCATTCACAAACTGAAGTCCTCCTAGATTCCAATTTGAAGTTAAAACTGTTTCTCGTAACACACAATCAGTAATTTCTCAACATGCTTATTGAGTGATGATTACAGAACATATACTAGATATGCAACCTTTTGAGAGTTATTGTGAGAAGGTATTCTAGCACCGCCTGGTGAGAGTGGGCTGAAACTGTTTGTCTTAGATGTCTTAAAGAGTTAACACATTCTGTTATAAGTTGGTTGGAACTACTTCAATTTGGCCTCCAACACCTGTCACAAAAATTCAAATTTACAAATTGATCAATGGTGATATCAATCCTCTATACTTATAGCATGACTCATTCTGATGCCTGGCTAATCTTGTGTAGATCATACGAATCACACAATACACAAAACATGAACCTTTCATGATTTTGTAAAAGAGAAAATATTCTCAAGGTTGGAATCTTTAAAACGCCAGAAACTAGTTTATTACAGAGGTTAGGAAAGTGCTAGTTATATCTGTGAACTATTTACAAAAAAGTGATGGACTGGGACAAAAGGTTCAGAAGATTGGATTACCTGTTATTCCCACTAGCCATGGCTGAATACTTTAAAGTGAAGCAGAGTATGAATGATGGTTGAAGTTCCAGCTAATATCAATGAATAGACCCGCTCGATAGTCCAATGTCCAGGTGCTTAAAGGATGAAAGCATGTTCTGAACTTGAACTAATAATGCATAGTGAAGCAGCTAGGACTACCCGCTCTGACCAATGTACTAGGAAGTTGTGCTGGCAGCTTTCCTCAACACTGATGAACAGAGAAAAGAATAGTATATAGAAGATCTAACCATTTAAATGAAAATTGAAATAGAAAACCACCTTTAAATGACTTCAACCATTCACATTTTGTAATTATGCTGTTAAAAAAGATCGTGCTCTGTTCAGATTAAAACTCTATACCAGACACCCAACCTGGAAATGATTGAAACTATGAAAATAATTACGGAAATGAACTTTCATTTCCTTGTTCTATGATCAAGTAATATATATGGAGAGACAAAAAAACACTCAAGTTTCACACAAGAAATGTTGAAAGATACTTTTCCTAAAGCTAGGTGACTAGCTATTGGAAGATTAGCTATTTTTATTTGAACATGACTGTGATTAATATTAAACCTTTAAATATAATTAGCACATTACATAAATATTTGTATTTTTACAATTCTTCTAAAAACAAAATAGAAAAAGTACAAAACCAAATATATATATATTTAAGAATACACTTACTACGACTAAGTTGTATTAGCTCTAATTAATTAATTGGTGTGTCCATTCTAGAAAATTATTAAAAAATTGTGACTAATTGTCCGAACTAGTAGGAAATGTCAAGAACTTTAATTTAGCATTAATGTTAACAAGTTAATTGCAAAACATTTTTAACTTCCCAGTATAGGAAAATTATTGAAATAGGTCCGAAAATTTAAATCAAATTTCTTAACATATTTATGTACAGTAGAGTCCCGATATTTCGAATTGAATGGAACTGAGAGTACCTTGGATTGTGAAAACTCGAATTACACGGAATATGTAGAGGTTAAGATAAAACTACCTACTATTTATAGTCCTTATTAAAGTTTTATTAAATATACACTATTTTTTATTGAAAACTGAGGTAAAAAAGTAATTTTATACACAGTAGAAAATAGAAACTTACTTATTAAAGAAATCATAAATAATTTTTTGCTTAATTACACTGCAACATTTACGAGCTACAATGTCACGCCAGGGGGACACAGCATTGCCGGGAAAAGTTTGTTATTTTTGTATATACAGTAGAACTTGGATAATTCGAACGTCTTAATTCGAAATTACCGTTAATTTGAAGTTTCGGTTCGGTCCGTTGAACTTGATATGATATCAATGTAAAAATATTATCAATAATTTGAAGTCAACTTCTTTAATTCGAAGTTTTTTTTCAACACTAAAAATAAAATCTTGTACTGTGGAAGGGATCGCTGGATAAAATAGGTCACTGTCTGGTAGAAAGGGGGCTGGACATAGGAGGCAGGACTTATGTGTTTGTACATGTATTGTGATTCTAGATGCGGTACCGGTTTCCAAGAATTTTGCCTTCCGAGAATGCTCTAGATACCGATACTGTAGTTTGTCATTGATGCTCTGCCCAATCTCTGTCTGTTGTTAATTCTCGACAAAACCTTTTGTAAACAGAACAGAACAATCATATTGTTTATTGCTACTTATGCGGCTAACTCCTTCCCCCTTTTAAAAAAAAAAATTTCGGTTTTACCCCCCCCCCCCCACCCCCGAACATGATTTTAGTTGTACAGCCAATGGATCAGGGCATTATAAAAAATGTTAAGCATTTATACCGGCGACTTATTGTACAAATGTTCTTGACAGATTCATTGGAAAACAAAAATTTAAAGATCGGTATCCTTCAAGCAGCAAGAATGTGTCACAATTCATGGTCACATTCAATGCTATTTGTGGCTCGAATTACACGGAACCTCGGATTATCGAGACTCGAATTACCGGGACTCTACTGTATTTTAAAGTTACAACAGTATTTAAAAAAAAAGATGTAAGTGAGGTTGTGCATGCGTATGTATGTAGAAATGTTTTCCTGCAGAAAATCTAATGAATAAAAAATGATATTGACTACATTGGGGTCTCAATTGAAGCGTATTAATGTTACTATAATCTGAAAAAAAATTGAGCTTGTTTTTTTTACGTCCATTTTTATCTGCGTTTAAGCATTAGGATCGGCACAAACTAAGTACCACTAAACAGCTGAGATTGCAAAGCAATTTGTTTACGGATAGTTTATTAGTAATATTATCATAACAACTAAATCATTTGATAAAAAGGTAAAAGTAATTTTTTTAATATTGAAGTACGAAAAACATGGATTTAACAATTTTAATAGGCCTACATAACGAATTTAATCAATATATTTACTACTATACTGCAAGCTTTGTTTCTGAAAGAAACCAAAGATAAATATTGCCCAGTTGAGTGTTTAAAACGGCTTAAAGCTGCCACTATACAAACTTCTTAACATGATATTTTCTTTAAACAAACTAATACCAAATAAAATTCCTAAAATTCCAATTCTAGCGTAACCCTTTTATTTGAGTTTGTCCATGCGTTTTGGAGTTCCTCCATTCTCGATACCTACTTCAGTACTGAGTAGTTAAGAGTACTGAAGTAGGTCTCGAGAATGGAGGAACTCTGAAACGTGTTGACGAACTCAAATAAAGGAATAAAGTAAGTAAGTTTTATTCATCGCTTCTTTACAAAATCAACAGTATAAAAAATATATAAACTAAACACACTACATATTCTATAAAACAAAAATAAGTATACATACTTTACTTTTCAAAATATAATAGGTTCTAATTAGTTTCAAATGAGAAGCAATAAATCCCCGAGGTATATAACACCTGTAAGGGGCAACAAAACAACAAAAATATAACACAAAAGAACTAAGAATAAAAAATGAAGAAAAACAAAAAAATATTTATAATTTAATTACTATTTAAGCGAGAAATCGCAGAGAGAATGCAGCCGGACCAATCACAATAACAATCACAATTAAGCAGAGTCTAGAATAACTAACTCAAAAATCAGCTTCTACATTTGATTACATTGCATAAGCAATGCAATACATTTTTACAATAAAACTTAACAAAAATACCATTCTAAACAAAAACTACATATTAACTTACATTACTAACCTGTCATTCATTCATACACGCTCAATATCACTCATTCATTCCTTTTACACTGTCAATAACCAACATTAAAAAAGAAATCAATGTTTTTAACTTCAGTTAAATGATTCCTCAATAATCTTATAAATCTAAATTTATTTCCACATATTTTAATATTTTCCGGTAAATAATTAAAAAACTTTGTGCTAAATATGTATAGAATTTCATAAATACTGAAAGGTTTGGTTTCGGTACATTGACATTAAATTTATTTCTTAATTCTTTACTCCTTGATGTCAAGCTACTATTATTGTTCCCACTCCTGTCAAAGAAAATTTCCAAAACCTTATAAATATATAAACTCCTCAATGGTAAAATATTCAAAGTTTGAAAAAGGGGTGATGTGTGCTCATTTTTCTGCTTGTTTGAAACAATCCGTATGAAATACTTTTGTAAAGTTATAATGGGTTTTACTGTAGTATAATATGCTCCTCCCCAAACTGATAGACCGTACTCTAACTTTGAGCTCACCAGAGCATAGTAAAGAGTCTTTAAAATATTCCTATTGCATAGATATTTTAACATATAAAAAACGCGAATGTACTTTATCAATTTATTCTTTAAGTAACTTATATGTGTTTTCCATGTCAACCTTGCGTCAACAAACAATCCTAAGTATTTGATATTATCAACCTGTTCTATAGAAAGACACGTGCATTTATTTGAGTTACAATTTATACTGTGATACTTTAAGGGCTCAGCAAAAAAGGAACTTCTGGCAAACTGAAAATTATATATTTTGTCTTCGGACTCATGATCATATAATTTTGCGTGAACCACCAGCGCAAAGCGGATATGTCATTCTGCATTTTTACTTTTAATTGTTCTTCGGAATCAGCTTTATAAAACAAAGCGGAATCATCAGCGAAAGCTACAAGTTCACCCATGAACTTTCCATTGCATAGGCTATTCACATTTATATTAAAAACATTGGGCCAGAGAGCACAGACCCCTGTGGGATACCATATTGAGCATGTCATATATCGCTGTAACTATAGTTTATTTTAGTTTGTTGTATTCTACCATTTAGGTACGAGCAAAACCATTGCAATGCTACACCTCTAACCCCAGCGTCATATAAACGAGATAAAAGAATGTCGTGATCCACCGTGTCAAAAGCCTTCATTACATCTACAAAAATACCAGAGCTACATTTACCTTCATTCACACCATTATAAACCTTACTCATAAATTGGAGTAGTGCATTATTTGTATTCAATTTCTCCCTAAATCCCTAAATAAAAGGGTTACGCTAGGATTGGCAGAAAATTGTACTCAAACTGATTATATGGATCCTAGCAGATATAATTTGAAATTATTGGAATATATACATATACCGGGTGAATCAGACCACCCGTGCACAAAATAAGTATCCGAGGCGCCATTTTTTTTAAACGGTTAGAGATGAAGTCAAACTTTAAACACAAATATGTTTGTTTTTTAAGACCTTTTCAATTATGTGCTTCACGACTAGTGTTACTAACTGGAGTTTTGAGTTTTTTGGTTCAATCGCAATACATTGCGCACGGGTGGTATGATTTGTGTGTTTTTGTGTGGGTAAGCATGCTGTATATAAAATTTCACTATTGTGGCTTTATCTGTTCTTGATAAAATATACTAATAAGTAATGCTATAAAAAGCGATTTTTCTGTTTGTTATAGTTAAGTACCAAACAATAAAAATTATACAGATATTATATGTGTGCGGGTGTGTGTGTCCATGTTTCTTTGCTTTAATTTTGTTTCAAATAATTATGACTTAATTATCAGCTATTCATGTCTCAATAATATAAAAGTGTGCCACTAAGAAGTTAATTAGTCATTTAAAATGTAAAGCTCATTACACATTAGGATGATTTGCATTTGAATATAGTTAAATCCATTAACAGATTAAAAAAAAAATACAGATATTACACTTTTTTAACGGAGAGAAAAACTGTTACAAAAAAACTACTATTACAGTTCGAAACTCATAAAGTTATTATAGAGTATATCTAATCATTATTGCATAGCCTGTAATCTATATTATATTATGTAGATTATATTTGTTTCTTTTATAAAATATATATGAAAAGATGTTTACAGTTGTTTGTTTACAGTATATTGAAAAGATTAATATTCATTTAAATCTAGACTATTAATTGGATAAATCTTTTAAAGTACAAACCTATAACTAAAACTCATAAAAAATGCAATTAAAATCAGATTAAATTTAACGATATAAAGTAGGCTTCTGAGTTGTTGAAGAAATCACCTCGCTAACACATACCAAAATTTATAGGCTAGTAGATTTTACATCACATGTTTTATTTAGTCCAATAAACAAGATAACATATATAAACTATAATGACAACTCGGTATTCATTTTTACTTTCTTTACCCTATACTAGGTAAGGTAAGTATTGCGATCGACCCAAAAATTCGATGTCGAGTTTTCATAATATCTTTACGTTTCAAGGCCCCCTGAGTCCAAAAAATGCATTTTTGGCAATTGGTCTGTCTGTGTGTCTGTGTGTGTGTGTGTCCGGAGTGCACAGGGCAAACGGCTGGACGGATCGAACTGAAATTTACAGGATATCTTCAAACACGTAAACAATTAAACCCATGTAAATTTGAAGCAAATCGGAGGTGGTGTCTTACCGTGGGACCAGTTTTTAGCACATTTTTGGTATTTACTCCAAAACCCCTTTAACGATTTTGATTAAACTTTGCTAACATACTCTACTCAGACCCCCTTAACACGCTATGTACGCTATATACCCTTAAAAATTCGTTGAAAAAAGTTATTACAAAAACGAAAGTTATTTTGTTTGTATCTCCGAAATGGCTGGTCCTATCGACTTGAAAATGGTCTCATTCGATTCAGCGTCCAAAAGAATGTCAAAAAAGATACCCCACTCAACTTTTTCCATTTTTTTAAAAATTGACCCCAAAAACGCCCTTTTTGGGGGCAAAAATGACTTTTTTTAAACTAGCCGTGTTTGGTATCGACCTTGACATTTTTGGGGGTGAGAAATCGATTGAGACCAAAATCAGGTCCGTGAGATTAACCGTTTTGAAGTTAGTACCGCTTTCTTCGAAACGGATACTCCTATTAACTCGAAAATGGTATCATCAATCTCTCGCTCGAAAAAATTGGTAATTGATACAGCATCTATTTTGGTAAGGAAAGTTGTGTGATGTGCACACCAGATGTTTAAGAAAGTATTTATCAAAAGAAAAAAATGACTCCCTTTTAGGATTATTTGTCTCTTGGTCACAGTTTATTTTCTCCACACATAAAGGTACCATAATAAATTTGGCATAGTTATAATGTTTGCAATCCGGTGAACGTTTCAATAATCGAAAATATTTGACTATGAGTTATTGGGCACCAAAGTTAGGTATTCCACAAAATATATATTTTGGAATACTGTCAAGTGGGACGTCGTTCGAAAGGGGTTTATTAGGGGATATCAAAAGTATTTTATAAAAAGAATTTTGTAATACAGTAGATCCTCTGTTATTCAAGTTGTACCATTAAAAAAAAAACTTTTGTCAAAATCAATTCTGTTAACATACAATTTCTTTTTTTTTTTTTTTAAAGGTGAAAAACCTGGGTGGTTATCATCGCCCTGTTAACATACAAATAAATGTAAGTTTATTGATAATGTTTTAATTTTGATAAAGAATTCATAGCTTGAGATAATTTCTCAATAAGTGAATTTACAATAAAAACTTTTGTGTTAGATTAGACAGAAAAGAAAAAAAAACTGTTGTTTGACTTACACGTCCTGAAAACATTTCTGCTCTTTACCTAAAGCAATAGTACGGTGATCTTTAGAGAATGGGTAGTATATTAAATGACGAAGCGGTCTTGGGCCTGTTTACGAGGGGTCCTTGCGGCATTGTATTTAGGACGCATCATCCTTTTCCATGAGTTGTTTCTTCCCCCTGCTACTGTATTTTGTTCTTTTGTTTTTAGTCAGTGTCGGTGAATGAGAGTGTCATAACGAGTGGAAAGTGAAAGCATGTGGTTTTATCTTTAAATAAAAAATGGAAAGCAATTAAACGATTAGATGGAGGTAATTCAATAAAAAAAGTGGCAAGTGATTTAGGTGTTGGGGAAGTGACTGTCGGGGATTGAAGACGTAATAGATGGGAAATTGAAAAGTGGGTATCTCAACGGTATTGAAATAAAGATGAGAGGCTAGACAATCAACAATAAAAAAAAGCGTGCATGAAAAAACTTCCAAGGCATTATTTTTGTGATTTTTAGTACAGTATCCAATTTCTTTTATTTGCGTACATTATTTTCATCCTTTGTTTATTTAAAACTATATTATTAAATTAAAGCCAAATAAAATAGATTTTAAAGCAAGTACGGCTCCAAATCAGCCTATAACGATGTAAATGTCGCGCAATTCACACCTCAATGGTTTTCTCACGGCCTACAGTATTATCCGAGTTTTTGGTTATCCGAAGTCTACCCGGTCCCAAATACCTTGGATAATCGAGGTTCTGCTGTATGTGGTTTTCAAGATAATACTAAAAATGTTGCTCAAAAACCTTATCTCTTCCCTATTTCTCGAAACTAATGCAGCTAAATTTTTAACAAATAACAGTGGTGTTGTAAAAACTCACAACACTTTACGAGGAAAACTATAAGATCAAATCTAAACTTTAATGAAAAAGTTCCTTGAAAAACCAGTTCTATTTACTGCAGCTAAAATTTTAAAGAAAAAATTAGAGGCATTGAGATAATAATATATTTTACGGTAAAACTACAGTGAATTCGGAATTTGATGTAAAAGTGATGAAAAATATGAAAATATGCACACAGCTGTCACTTTCTTTCACTAGTCCTCACCTCAAATGAATACCTAATTTATTCAAGCTAGCTATGGTTATATAATTGAGAATATGAACTGTTAATGTATTGCCACAACAAGCGGTATGAAACCCTTAGCAAGTGAATCTAACTTGCACTTCTCCGGTTTATTTTTTCATTAAAACTGGTGTCTTATAATTGAGTCATGTCTATCCGTACGTTCGCTACAGCTTCGGTAGCTCCTTCATTTTACCATCAGTGATAAAATTTATCAGTTAGCCTATGTAATTAACCCTTCGCACGCTGAATAAAATTTGCCTTATTTTACCTCAACGCTGAAATAACTTAAAAAATTTTTAGTTTTTTCTTCAAAGTGAATTTTTGTTTTGTATGTGAAAGGGTAATTAAAAAAAATATCATCATTAGGTTTTGGTTGCATTTAAAAATTTTATTATGTAAAACAAAATAATAGTAAACAACTTTTCTTCTAAAAAACACAAATTTTAGTTTTTGATTATTTTTAAATTCTAGCAGTAATATCATGAAATAATATATAAAAAATACAAGTTAATGTTAAAAATACAACAAAAAAAACATTATTTTACAATTATTAGTATGTTAGAGAAGTATGATATATCTCAAAACACTATCAGGGTGCAGAGACGGCTTCATTCAAATACTGATAATATATACACATAAAAGAAATAAAACGTCAACAAAAAATGTTTAGAACTCAAAACTAAATACTACTAATGATCTATAAAAACAATTCTTCTTCAAAACAAAGCTCAAATACAAACACGGAGGGCGTCTCACATCAGACTAGTGTGACTGCGAGTTTAACCGTTATACGCGCTGTAGAATGCTTTCGCTGCCGGGCAATTCCAGACATAATAACGCCCCCCCCTCCACTGCCTTGAGGCATATAACATTAAACAAAACATATTTCTCTTCGTAAATAGACAGCGGACATGCCTCTGCATTCTACCGGAACTTTAGTGAACTATCTAATTAACCAGAGGTTAAAATATATTTTTGCGACTTTAGCCGTAATACGCGGTTTGGGTCAAAGTCTACTGTTGCGGTTATACTCGTTTGCCGCGTGGGAAGGGTTAATAAACACAAATGCAAAACCTTGAAAAATAAACATTTTTGATTTTATCACATTTTTGTGATTTTTACTTTCCTTTCTTTGATTTTACTATTAACACAGGTAATATCCGGCCCCTTCAATATAGTCATAATCCACCAATGACCATCACAATTATATAATATTCCTCTCATTTCTTAAATATTTCACTATTGTTTTTAGTTGTGTTCTGACTAATTAATAACTAGAAAACATCCAATATGCCATGAACAATTAATTGTACACTCAAGTTGGCTAAGTGCCAAGAAAATTTGCCCAACAATGTTTAATAGTCATTCGCCCTATCAACTTTTAGTTGTTCCTCCAACAATCTCTTTGTCAAAACCTTTTACAAATATATTTTAACATAATTTCAACAACACGTACAATTAGGAATAACATTTAAATTCATAAAATTAAATTTTTAACTTGAGACTTTTATTGTAGAGGTATTAATTTATACCGAAATAATTAAGATTTTTTAAATATAAGTAACTGTTTTGAGAGTCTTGTGAAATAAATAAATTAAAAAATATTAATAATGACTCCTGAGATTGCAGTACTTACATTTAAAAGATAATAATCTGATTCAAATATCATTTATAACACACACCAGACACCACTAGGTGACATATCAATCAAATAAATATCAATACATTAAATAACTAATTTTGTTGAAAATGTTAGTTTTAGAATCCCAACTGTACTTAATTCTGTTATAACAATAATAATACAGTTTCGTAGATTATCAATTATTTCTTATAATATATATTTATTTGATAGAAAATGTTAACTACAACTAACTGTATAGTATAGGCTAACTGTATGAACAAATAAATAAAGAATAATAGTTGTTTATTATTTTATTTGACTATATAAAATGTACAAATTAGTTTTTTCAAATGCTACAAAAGTATTGCATACAAAATTTTAATTCATGTACTAAAACTTCTTATCAGAATGTCAAGCATGTCTATGAAATAATACCTATATCAAGTATAATACATACTCATAGTACCTACCAAATTTTATCTTTATGGAGGCCAAATGATTGTCATCTAGGTTTTGTCTTAGCAACAAATGTGTAGAAAACGTTTGGTTTTTAACTAATTGGTTTTTCTTCTAACAGGATATTTTTTAAACAATTTAGTTATGAATCCTAAAACCAAAATATAAATAAAAATCAAGAATTTATTTGAAATTTGAGTAGCGAGACGGTGTGCAGGTTGTTCCTTAAACATGTCTTTGTGCCTTGATCCATGTTTTTAGACTGCTACACCCTTACCTTTGATATTTTGACTATAAACTTCCAACTTCTGAAAAAATAACTTCACAAAGGTAAGGCAAAATGTTTGACATAGCCAATGGAAAGGTAGCACACAGCTCTCTTGTTAATTACTTGAAATTATTTATCTTCATCTTGCCAACAAAACTTCAGCATTTATGAGGTCTGCGACCATGCTACTAACGTAGAGTCAAATCAAATTACAATTATCATTAGGTCATATCTAAATCTGTTAGTAAATGATGATCTCTAACACATATATTTGATTGTATTGAAAATTTGCAGAAAAGACCTTCCAGAAGATTGTACAATCTAGCCACTAAGTTGACCGAACGGCTGTGCTATATATTGCTAAGGCAATCCACCCTGAAAAAACTGTGTAAATATATACACTATGGGTACTTTTATATAAACCTACACCAAATCAATTACTAACGGCAAAAACTCAGTAACTTATTAAATAAGAACGGCAAAAACGTGAAATACATTATTGACAGGAATATATTTAAGAAAAGCATTAAAAATTATACATTTTTTGTGCTTTTTGTTGCCAATTCTTCACTTACCAGTTAGACTATTGAAAACAAGACAGTAGCATAGCAATGCAAGAAATTAGATTTGAATCTGTGTAACTGTTTTGGAGGTGCCAACGGTAACGAGCTCAATGTACACACAAAACTATTGCACCACAAAAACAAAAACTACCAAATACCAAATTCTATAATACATCACTAGTTTAGAATCTAGTAGTACCTATTCTCAGTGGCTGCAGTACCCATAGACGCTCACACAATAGAAAAACGGACTCACCTGCAATGTAATCAAGTTCACAGTCATCAAAAACCTCCCTGCATTCCAGTAATTCTTCTAGAATATTTTCAAGTTCATGAAATAGTTTACTTATAATGTCTTTATCAAAAGAGATATGCGTCGGGCATTCTGTGTACTTTTGTAAAACAGATGAGTGCCTTTTCATAAAGGAACTTAACCAAATATTATCTACAATATTGTCATCAAAAGGGTTGGGCCTGTAATGTTTATCAAGTATTATTTTTATAGCACTTAAAAGCAAGTGTTTATGAATTGGAAAACCTTTCCCATCCAAGCTGATTATCCACTTTTCTAAAGCATCTTCTTCGATGGCAGTCAAAATATTAGATGACTCCACTAAATCACTTTTGATAAGAGTTCCTTTAAGCCTTCTTATTAATGTAGTTCGTGGAACACTAAAGCTGATGGCTGCTCTTTTCTTAGTCATGCCATTCTTAACTGCAGCAATAGCATTCTCCATTGCTTCTTCAGAGTAGTTAAAAAATGACCTATGTCCAAATTTCTGCCTGATAGACATTTTGAAAAGTATCAAATTCCAATACTCCTGAAACAAAAGAGTAAACAATATTTGTTAAGTTTTTGCCTTTAACAACATTTTATTACTAGACTACCTCGTCAATTATCAGTCTCTAAATCTTTTCGATAACAGGTTTAATAATATGGCCTTCCATAATGCTAATTCTCCTAGTTTGCTAGAATGAATTTAAAAATAATAACGAATATAAAAGCATTAACTTACATTAAAAAAACAAAATTTTCCATAGTAATTATTTTACTACATCAAAAGTATATGCCTAATAATAATCTCTATGAGGGTGTCCATTTATAAAATTAATCTACACTAATCATTAATAGACACTGGCTCCCTATTAGGACTACTGAGTTTATTTAAAAGAGCCTACTAGTAATGAACACTAGATATTGTCAAGAACACCCCAACATAAATTTCTTTTTAAAATGTTTAAATTGGATAAAAAGCCGTCTTTTTGTGTAGAATGGTCAAGTAAATAACAACTTGTTTCAAATGTTAGTGCAGTGTTAAAAATATATTAGATACAAAATTTAATAAAATTTTTTGTGCTTACCTTTTAATAGTTAGCCTTTCATAAACGATCTCTGCCATATGACTGATCTTTCTTCAATATTAAGGAAAGTATTAAACCAGTTAGCCCAAAAGTTACTCCACACTGTATTAATTTTATTATTGATGTGAAGTAACATTTGGGTCAACTTATATGGCATAAAACTCAATCTATAAACCACAATCAATATTAGTAAAGTTGTGAAAGTAACACTTAGGTGTTCATTACTGGAGGGGTGTCCATTAGAGTGGGCCAAAAAAGCATTTTTTTTAAATTTGGGATTCTAATGGGTAACAAAAGTTGCCTTTTGGCATCCTGATTTTGGGGAAAATACGAAAAAAATTAAAATGTGATCTTTAGGTTGTGCATTAGCCTCAAACTTAGGTAAAAATCGTAAAGTCGGCAGAATTTCAACTTTTTTGATTAACGGTTCAAACTTTTTTTAGTCTTAATACCCCTAAAGTGTTTCCTTTTAACCATTTTGTTATGTTTCTTTAAAAAAATGTCAATAGCATTGTTAGGCATAAAGCCTAAAATTTGGAAAATTTACAAAATTCCCTTTATTTTAAAAATTGCTTAAATGAAATAGAAATGCAAAAGTAGGCCTAATGAAAATTCTTTTTTATACCTTCTCTTAGAAGCTCTTGTTTGCTCGTAATCAGAGATAGCTAGTAATCAAGTCGTATAGTTTTCTCGTGACAGATAGCGAGTGTGACGTCAGCGTGCGTGGGAACTCTATTTTCCCAAGGAATTTTCTATTTTCTCATCTCAACAAGGCATTTGATGGAAAATTAATTAATAATAAAAATGCATCTGTTGCGTCAACCTCTCAAATGAGAGTTGAGTCTTCTGCAACTGTCATAATAAGCGACAGATGTAGAATATCTGACAGGGCAACAGCTGCTATCGCGTCTAGTGTTTTAAAAGATCTTGGACTGATTCATGAAGCGAATACA
>JAGFPH010000328.1:195352-225162 GCA_018207615.1 Philaenus spumarius | reverse complement strand
CTTTATAATAAACGTGTTTTGTTGTGTATTGTTACATGTGGACTGTATTCACTATTCTTTTAAATAGCTATTCTTTATTAACAAGCTCCGTATGAAACGATTCCTACTAAAAAATAAAACCTTATTTAAAATGATCTGATGATGGGCTCATGCAGCCCGAAACTGCAGGAATAAAAAAAATCAACAGTGGATTAGTGTGATGTACCGAAAAAAGGTAATGTAAATTTATTTAAAAATTTCTTCTAATTTGTAAGCTACAATGTTAAAATTGGAATATACTTTATGGGAGGAAAAACGCGATATCATCTGTTGCTCGGTCAGATATTTCAAATCTATCACTTACTATGGCGGTTGCAGGTAACTCAATTCTCATTTGAGAGGTTGACGCAACAGATGCACCTGCTTCTTTATTATTGAATTTTTCATCAAATGCCTTGTTGAGACGAGAATTTGAGAATGAAGTATCTACAATTAAACCACAGTTGATTTTCTAGATCGATGTATTTCTTTTCTGTAGTCCTATTCATAATCCTAATTTTATTGTTTCTTTCCTACCCACGTTGCTAATGAAAATAGAGTTCCCACAAGTGCTAACGTCACACTCACTCACTCACTATCTATCACGAGAAAACTACGACTTGATTACCAGCTATTTCTGATACAAGCTAACAAGACCTTCTAAGAGAAGGTATAAAACTACGACTTGATTACTAACTATCTCGATTATGAGCAAACAAGACTTTCTAAGAGAAGGTATAAAAAGAATTTTCGTTACTTTTGTATTTCAATCAAGCAACTTTTGAAAAAGGTGATTTTTTGTAAATTTTACCAAATTTTAGGCCTTATGCGCGTCCTAACAACACTATTGAATTTTTTTTTGTTGAAAGAAACATAACAAAAGAGATAAAAAGAAGCACTTCAGGGGTATTTAGACTGAAAAAAAACTTTTAACCGTTAATAAAAAAGTTCAAATTCGGCTGATTTTACGGTTTTTTAAAGTTTGACGCTATGGTAATGCGCGACCTAAAAATCACATTTTTAATTTGCTTTTTATTTCCCCCAAAATCAGGATGTCAAAAGGCAACTTGTGTTAGGGTACCTGTTAGAATCAAAAATTCAAAAAATCTTTTTTTTCGGCCTACCCTATATTAAGGACCGCTAAAGAATACCGTTTCAAGGCGGCCAACTAGTCTCAAACACTCCTATTATTTACCGCTCGAGGCTTGAGCACACAGTTTAAAGAATTATAAATGCGTTGAGTCAGTCTCGTTCAGTTTGAAGTGTGGGAAGAACGTGACAATGTCGCACTAAGGCGATTGGAGCGTTCAAGGTTTCGGTGTACACAAGTTCGTCCTTCAACGGTATTCTTTCGTGGTCTTTACTGTAGTGTCCATTACTAGCATAAAACCTCAGTCAAGCAAACCCAACCAATCAATATATATATATAATCTACTAGTTTATTTAATAGTGAGACATCTACTAAACATTATTAGATGAAACTACTAAGTTGGCAAACTTGGGAACAAATTCAATTTGAGGTTTGAAATAAATAAAAACAAACATAGCCTAACCTCTTTTGTTCATTTTAAAATGCCATCCCTTCTTAAAACATGTACATCAGAAGAGCAACGTTCAATAATAAGATTTTTGCTATCCGAAGGTGTGAAGTAGGAAAGAAAATTACTTTAAAATGTTGAATAGTAAGGAGAAAAGTGTTTAAGCTGTGAAAACGCATACATAAATGGATTGAACAGTTTAAATCGAGCTGAACAAGTGTCAACGATATTCATAGCTCAGACAACTGGTTGAAATCTCAACTGATGCCCTTCAAAATCTCATAAATAACCGTATTAATGGTGACAGACATAAAAAAAATCACAACAACTGCTGATATGTGTAATTTTGGTCTTGGAGCCGTACATTTGAAAGTTGACTCTACTCCATAGAAAGCTCCCAAAGAGATGGTATGAGTGCCTAACTATTACTGGAGATTGCCATTAAATAAAACATTTTCGCCCACAGCCATTTGTCTCTTTAATTATTAAACGTCCCTTGTATATAAAATCAGATCGATTTGGTACAATCAAAAAATACAGACCAAATAAATGTCAAATAGTTCACAAGCTCCAGGTGTTCAAGTTTAACTACTGTTTTTCCTATATTAGAATACAGCAGAACCTAGATTACCGAGATAATCGGAACCAGGCAGACCTCGGATAACCAAAAACTTGGATAATGCGGTAGGCCGTGAGAAAACCATATTTAGGTGCGAGTTCCCGCGCCATTTACGTAGTTATAGGCTAATTTGGAACCAAACTTTCTTCAAAATCTATTTTATTTGCCTTTAAATAATATAATTTAAATAAACAAAGGTTTGGTAATGAACTCAAATGAAAGAAATTGGAAACTGTAAGCTACTGTAATAAAAACCCCAAAAATAATCCCTCGGAAGTTTTTTCATGCTTAATTTTTTTTTAATTGATTGTCGTCTAACCTTTTATTTATTTGAACACCGTTGAGATAATCCACTTTTCAATTTCCAATTTATTTTGTCTCCAATCCTCCAACAGTCATTTCCCCAATTCCTAAATCACTAGCCACTTTTCTTATTGAATCACTTCCATCTAATCGTTTAATTGCGTCCCATTTTTGATTTAAAGATAAAACAACACGCTTTCGCTTTCAACTCATAATGACATTCTCATTCACAAAATTTAACACCGACACCGACTAAAAACAAAAGAACATAATACAGTAGCAGGGTTAAGAAACAACTCGCAGACATATATGTTGTCCTAAATACGTTATTGCGAGGAGGGGAGTGTATCACAGGCACAAGACCGCTTCGTTATTCACTTTGTACCCGTCCGCTAAAGGTCACCATACTACTGCGTTGGGGTAGGAGTAAAAATGTTTATAGGATGTAGGCCTACAAAGCAAATTACATTTTTTGTAAATTAACAGAATTAAAAAGTTAGGAGAATATTCTGGGACTTTCTTATTCTTCATGGCCTACTATGGTAGCTAATCTACCCATATTTAAGTACGGAATCCTACTCTGGGGAAGTTTATCAATCCAAAATATGATAAGAGTATTTATCCTCCCAAAAAAGCTATTGGGCTTTTATAGCAGGATAGAAGAAACAATAATCAAGCAAAAGTAGTTTTAAAGAGTACAGAATACTCACACTTCCAAGATTGTATGTTCTTAATTATTGGTCTTTCTTTCAAATTTAAGTATAATCATATCCAGAATAAGAACATTCATGATTAAAACACCAGAAATGCCTTCAAGTATCGAGCAAACCAGCACAGGATAGGTCTTTATAGAAAACTGACATCACAAATGGGGGTAATAGTTATTACTAAACTTCCCAAAAAATTAATGCAGTTAGATACATAAAATTCTTTTAAATACAGCACCAAGCGATTGCTGTTGTCTGGGTCATTTTACTCAATGGGAGAGTTTCTGCACTATGATTTTGGTAGCTCTGCCTGAGGAGGCATCATGGTTATGTTGCATAAATTGTAGTGAGCTCTCGGTGCATTTTGTTTTAGTTAGGCCTACATATTTTTTAAATGTACTTTGTTGCAATTTTTTAAATTTCTAATTACTGATGTGATACAGTTTAATTATTGATGTAACTCAAATGAGTAAACCAGAGTCTTTTAAACCAATTTGGCCAAGTAACGTATTTTTATTTACTTGAAAAATTTGGATTATTATGCTTTGATTATAGCACTCATATAATAAACAGGAGAAGTGCTCGGTCATCTCTTTGGTACAAAGGGAAAACATTAAACAACCAAAAACTAAATTATTTTGAGGAAAGGATAAATTTAAGTTGGCTTAATTTGAGATTAAAAAATAAAAGACATACAATGAGCTTTAGCAGCAAACAACTTTAAAAAAATCTATATATTGTTACCATTATTGCTATTTTTTATCACTAATCAAAGATTTCATTTTGACTATTATAATTTGCTAAGTCATCAATGAATAACGGAAAGTGCACAAGTTAGGCTACTAGGTTTCAAAGTACTGCAATACTTTTTTAACATCATCATTCATAAAAAAAGCTCTGAAATTGGAGCTCCAGATTCACTCTGAATTTATTTTTGGAATTGTAGATTTTACTTTTATTCCCCATGATTTTAGAATTCCTTTTCTACATTTTGTGTTTTCTTAAATTACGTGGGCAATCTTATCCTGCCTTACCCCAGCCCCAAAAGCTTGTTCAATCTTATTAAACACTGTTAGCAATGTAAGCCTACAACAAACAAAAAAAGTAATTTTGAATGTAAATCTTTCTCTAATAAAGTAAATTTATCAGTAGACAACCTTCCTTAAAGAGCAAACGATTCTGAAGTTGTTACTAAGTTAATACAGTAGTTTATATATGGTAAATTCATATACTACTATCAAGTTGTTCACAAGCTCTAGGTTTTCAAGTCTAACCGTTTTTCTATACTAAAATGGTTGTAATTGAATTATCTTAACCTAATTTATCCAACCTAATGCACACACAGGAAGGACAATCATTAAGCAATCAAAAACTAAACAAATATTTCACATTCTAATTGTTTTTACATAGCCTATTTATTTCAAAAATTAACTGAAGTCACTATAATCCTCTCGTAGTTCTTAGCTTATCGTCTTTAGGAGCAAAAATCGTCTTTTTCAACATTTACGTAAACAAAATTTAGATTTTATTAGTTTTGATTATAAAAACTGTAAAGCATTAGCCTACATATTCGCAGCAAGCAGCCTAACAGTGTGGCTGCTTACACACTTGCACAATGTATTTTCTTTTTAGGTTGTAAAATATCTCACTCTCTATCTACCTATCTCTAGGCCTATGGACACAATTTAAATTTTGTTATTCTAACCCTACTTAGATGTGTGTCCAACACACGTTTTGCAACATAGAAATTATGACTTTTAATTAAATACCTACGGGTTAACAGTAGCCTATCATCTGAAAATAGTAAATTAGACAAGTTGATAATATCGATCCTAAGTCTAATAAATTTTCTCACTTAGTTATAACAAAATGGTGTCTTACAATAATAAATAACTTTGTACAACCAGAACCAATTAATAATCAATAATTGATTAGTTGCAGAACAAAATTAACAGATGAGAGCATCGAATAGATTATTTTAGTCTTTTAGAGGTAGACAACCTATCGTTTATCAGTATCGCAAATGCGTATTTTGTCCAGGCCATAAAATAAGCTGAAAACCTACTCAGCGCACAAAGAATTTTGAAATGTACGATTTATTTTTTTCAATACGCTATACAAAATCTCAAGGCAAAACAAATTTTAAACCACTGTATAATACAATCAAAATGTTAAAATATTTCACTGATGTAAAACTCCACAGTATTAGAACAGACAACAGCATTGCCAAAAGAAATAACTGCTAATATGTAGACTTAAAATTCAGGAAAGATCTGTCTTATTTAATCTTGCTTAAAATTTATCCGTTTATAAAGGTTGTGAAACTATATTTATGCTGTCTCCAATAGTTAAATTCCTATGGGGGTGTAAGATGGTAAATAGTTAATAATTAAATATTAGCCTACCATATTTAGTCTATCTCATGACTTCTTGTCAAATTATTTAGAACATGTTTCGTAGCCGTAACTCAATTAACAGATTGTCAAAATATCACTCCAAAGAGATTGTCGCACACTAAAGCAAAAGTACACACTATACATTATACAGAACTTTATACTGAACACACATTACAACTTAAATAATTGAAGCTTAAATTGTAATCTCAGCAATTCAATATCATCCTCGCAATTAACCGTAGTCATGAAACGCTCACTTCATTTTAGCGTATGTAGGCTAAATTGTGTCATTTTAGGTACTTTTGTTTTAATGTACAAAAATCTCTATGGAGTGATATTTTGAAGATCAGTAATGGAGTTTCGGCAAAAAAATATTTTTAATAATTTGATAAGAAGTCATGTGATGGACAAAATAAGACAATATTTAATTATCAATTAGGCCTAGTTAAAAGTAACTTGTATGCAGCAAAAATTTAAATTAAAACAGTGAAAAGTGGTTTTAAACTTATGTTTGATTTCTAAAACGTTTTATTTTTAACTTTTCTTTCACTCTAATGTAGGCTATAGTACTCACTTATAAAATAGATACACGTACAACGTACAACCTTATTTTTAGAATATTTTAAAGTAATTTTGGATATGCATATGCAATATGTCAATCTGTTCAGCTGTTTCACATAAATTCTAGAAGACACAACAGCAATATACCTAACCTGTCTCAGTATACTGAAGAGTACAACTAAGAAATTAATAATTGTACTGCAGTGAACAGTAGGCCTACTACAGGGTAGGCCCTACATGCACAGTAAGTTCAGTAGGCTAAGTGTTATCTGTGTTTTAGCATTGAAAATACAACACTGTAAGAAGCGAAACCCTCATGTTATCATAGGTAACACTTTTCAACAGTCGAAAAAGCCTAGTTGGCATCGAGGCCAACAGGTACCGCCAGCAGCATCGCCGTGCGGACTGTACCTTCTCTGTTGGGACTGTACTGTCGGTTGGTCGTGTCTTCATTTGTGAAGTTACTCTAATGGGTCGGATGTTTGGAGTTTTGTAATTTTTATTTTTATTTGTGATAGAGAAAATTAATTAACATTATTTTTTTCGTTAGTTTTAAAATTAACATTTTACTTTTATTACCGTAGTTTTACTTTTAAAAATTCAGCAAACTCCATAGCAATTTCATCTGTATCCTAATTCTTATTTATATAAAGCTAACATTTGGAAAACCTGTTCTTTTAGTGTACTTTCAAGTTCAAAGAGTTTACCTGGTTTTAGAAGAGCATTTACATTAAATCTTTAACTTTAAATTTTGTAAATTTTGTAAGCTTGGTTTCTTAAGAGATTTGTAATATTCTATTTGTGTGTATGTTGTTTTCCAATGTATGTATGCGTCAGGGGCGGATACAGGATTTAATTATGGGAGGGGCGGAGGGGTCATAAGAAGTCGAAAACAACATTACCGAGAATTTAAAAACAACGGGTCTGGGGCATTAAAATATATATATATATATAAATTCTATGAAATAACTTTTTAATGCATTTCTAGGCCATAAATATTGCCTTAAAAGAGCAAGAGTTTCTTGCAGATTAAAGAATAAAATTAACACTAATCATTGAAGAGTTAACAGGATACAGGAACGGTGCTAAAATCAATAACTCCACAACACGATCATTAAATCCACTTTGTTTCACTAAATTTAAAACAACCTAACACAAGCTTTCACTTATTGAAGTCATAGAGTTCCATACAGCAGGGGCTCCGTAAAACAACTAGCCCAAACAATAGAGATTTTTTCTTTTTTATTGAATTTCAGTTTTAAAATTTGTTATAAAATAAAAACCTATCAAGCAAGGAATTTTTGCTCATTTTTTATAAACAAAAATAACAATAAATTTGGACTTTTGGGATTTTTTGTTGATATTACAAAAATTTAGGCGTGGATCCCGTTATTTCCAGCGGGACATTTGTAAAGAATTAAAAACCTACAAAATGGTTTTTGAAAACCCCGATCGGACCATTTCTCACCGAGAAAAGTCGGAAAACGCTTAAAAATTACTTGCTTATTCAAAAGTTAATATCTTTGTTAATTTATAATACTACTGTATTTAGGGCAGATCTTTTGGAAAATTATTGTTTAGTATTTGTATTTCAAACAGGCGGAAGATAAAATTTGTCGCATTAATAGTTTTTGCACAATTGCAGTATAAACAATTTAGACAATTATCTTGCATAATGCGGAGGAGAAGAGAACGGCAGGATGCTGTTTCCGTCACTACCACTGCCTCTCTTGCAAATTTACCATCGGCGTCGCTAGCAAATTTACACGTTTTGCGATATGTTCTGAAGCATTTTTATCATACTTTATCAACCTTAAAAAAAATCAAAGAGATAAGAATTGTAGATTTTAATTTCTACTTTCAGAATCAATTTGGTAAATGTAAACCGGGCCACTCAGATTAATTGGGCGTATCATGCAAGATAATGGCCTAAATTGTTTATACTGTAATAATTGTGCAAACACTATCAATGCGACAAATTTCATCCTCTTACTGTTTGATTTTTTTTTTTTGGTGTTTAACGTCCTGCTGTTTTGCACTTAAGGCTAATGAAGACGGGACCTACAGTTTTACGTGGAATCCGAACCACAGCCAATGATGTCTGTTAAGAAACCATTTAGAAAATTATTCGGGGTCAATGGGAATTGAACCCGGAACTTTTCCATTGATGGTTGTCATGACGATTGATAAAGCATTGACGCCTTAACAACCACGGCCATCGTGGCTACTCTTACTGTTTGAAATACACATAATAAACAATCATTTTCTGAAAGATCTGTTGTTTTGGGGGGTACCCGCCCCCCGGTATCCGCCCCTGGTATGTATATTCATGGTGATAATTTATTTTAACAAAATAATAGGTTAAACCGGATGTTCCATAACTATCGCCCCTCTACGTTTTGTAATATTGCAAATAGAATACGGAAATGTTTTTTCTTTATATGACTAAAGGAGGTTGTGTTTGTTGCATCCAAAAATTTGGCCCTCGCCAAAAAATGGGAGGTTGGGAAATCAAAAATAACAAATTCACGAAACCGCACTAGTGGTAGCAACTATTTTGGGCAGAGTTGACACAGAGACCTATAAACGGCACCAATATTTTAGTATAAAGGCCTTGAAAATGTATACCACTCGATGGGGGGCTTGAAGGTATAAAACCTTTTTAGTCTAAAACTTCCCATGTTGTAGTCCCCAACCTCAACAATCCCCTCTACGATTTGATCTCATTTCTTGTGTGATTTCCTTACTCATGCTAATTGTTTACAACATGCTCACTCATTCCCTTACACGAAGAATAAGCGTACACCTAGTTATGGAACACCCAGTATAATAATTTCGTACTCTATGTGTACCATACTTTGCTTTGAATTATTTTAGTTGTTGCTTACGTGATTGATTGTAAGTTTTTTTGTAATAATACGAGTATAAAGATTATTATTATTTATTTATTTATTTATGGTTTTGTTCCCCAGTTCAAAATAGTGACCTTAAAACTAAATCTTTCAGAGCGTTTTAGCAAAAATGTCATAAGTATTGCCAGCAAAACAATACTTTTTATAAGCTTTAAATATCCCAAAAGCGGTAATGAACAATCTAATGCCTTATTTGAGAACGGCTGAAATATATACGTTTGGTGTCAAAACATAATTGTATTGCTATTTTACCTAAGTTTTTGCACATTTAGTTTTAAATATTTTACCCATTTTAAATCCGATTTGATAAAATAAAATGTTTATTTGTTAATTACTGTTGCATTCATATTTAATATATAGCCTACCTTGTATGAAATATTTTTTCAACAAAACAAGCTTAGAAGACTTTCCCTAAATTATTTCACGGTAATATTATTATCAAATCAAATTCAGGAAAACCCTATGTTCAAATAATGTTAATGGAGATTTAAGATATTTTGTATTTGGTACTTGACATAATTTACTTAAAATTGTTTTTATATTCATTAAAAAAAGTATTAAATATATGCCACACTTTATAAATGGGTTATTAAAACATTGTCAATAATAAATCATTGCTCGCGCCAAATATTGAAACATGTGCTTGCTCCCTACACAACGAAAACTAAAACTTTTCGTCGGAAATGATGAAAAGGAGAATTGAAAGTAGTTTGTGCAAGGCAGTGCAAGAGGCAGATATATTCGCGGTCTGGTGGTGCGGCGAAATTTAAACTCTGTCTATAATGTCAGTTTCATCTCAAGGCGCTGCAAAAGACTGGTGGCGCTCCGAGTGGCTTCGATGTGAACTACCACACAAGCGTCCGCTTAAAAGCCATTAGGTTTCGCTTCTTATAGTATTGTTTCTTCAATGGTTTTAGTTTATTTCTAAACCTATATTTTTTTTATGATGTTTTAAATAACTTTTAACTTAAAATACTGTAATATAAAAGACTCTAAAATGGTTAAACTACGTGTAAACTAATATCTTATGTACCGGTACTATAGTGTTACAATATTGGTTTTCATAAGGCTATAATTACCTTGCAGGTAAAGTAAAACCTCATTAATCCGGACCCCATTATGACGGACTTCGCTTAATCCAGAGGCAGTTAGTTGACTACAGGGTTATAAAGATTACTTTCAGCTAAATTTGGAATAAGCCATTCTAAACTAGTAGTCCACAGAATGGACCTTTCATATTCACAGTGTAATACATTACTTAGAGCCCCAATTAGTCCGGATTAATGAGGTTTTACTGTATTATTAATTAAATTACAAGTGATGGAATGGACCAAGACCGAGATTCAAACCCAGCACCATTACCATTCCGGGGTAACGCTCTACCAACTGAGCCACTCTGATCACACCAGATATTAGTCAATGTTATCTAACTTAAAGGGTTTACTGCAATTTTTAACTAATAGACTGAATACCTCGTATGAAACAACATTAAAAACAATCCAAATTCTACTTGCAGCTTACAGTGGTTATTTATTGTTATTTTTATTTTGTAATAATTTTTCTGCTTACACACTTCCCCAGCAAGGGTTAATTTAACTAAATTACAAGTGAAGAAACATTGGACCACAAGACCGGGATTCGAAACAAGTACTTTTACCATTCTGTAATTTTATAATTTCAAAGTGTATAATTTTGTTGTTGAGCTGGTTGAACAGCGATACCAAACTCTTTTTTTCTCTTTTAGTAGGCCTAGCAAATTAAAGATTGTAAGTCTCAAACAGGCAATGCGTAGGATACCCCTATATTAGTTTGTTCACTGATATACTTAGTTTTAAATTTATTATTAATATAGGTAGAAAAAATATTGTCATTTTTTTTAAGCCAAGAAAGAAGTGCTTTTATTTTTTAATAGTAACAATAGTAAGTTACCGATAAGACTTTTGATGGGAATGCCTATTACTATTCATAGATAGACACATAAGGAGATATAGGCCCAAGTATTCATAGTCATATAAGGACATGGTGATACTGAGATGGGTGCCAGCAGGACACCATTGCATTCAAGCGAATGAGATTGCAGACAATCTCGACAAGAAAGGATCATTACCACTTGACATGGTACCAGAATCGTTTTACTTAATTAGTGGATTCATGGTTATGAGCGCAGTGCACGAAACGCCATAAGATACCTGAGCATGTTCAAAGCAAACGACTTATCTATGATAAAGCACCAAGCTAAGTAGGTCCATCATCACACCAGGCGAGATCTATTGCTAGCACTATGTACATAGGACATGGTAACTTCAAGAAACATCTATCAACAAGTGTCTGCAAAGCATGTTGTCTTCAACTGTGAGATGCTAGATCACAGAAGAAGAGGCACAGGCCTCTAGTAGAAAAATCCTGGACCTTAGGTTGATTTGCGAGGAAGATCTCAAAACTAGGAATCCACCCCAATTCGATCTATCAAGTTATGTTCAGGTTTTTTTTTTATTTTGTCTCGTCTATAAAATATAAAATAGCCTATATGTACAGTACATAGCCTCAGGGGTGCAGAAAATGTTTTAGCACACAAAATTTCCCCAGAACACACTTTTTTTCCCTAAAAATTTCCCCAAAATAGATCGTTATTCGCTACAGATGCGCCAGACTTTAACACAGTTTGTTTATTTATTTCAACATATTTATTGACCTTATGTTTTAATAACTTTTATTATATTCATTATAAATTCCAATATAAATCTTCAAAAAAATAATAATAGCATTATTTTTACTTAATTAACTACGGTGAAATTATATATCTACAGTGAAATATCTTCAGATGGTCCCAAAAGGTTTAAAACAAAAAAATACAACTTGATTATTGCTATTTTATTATGTTTAAAAGTAGGCCTATGGCCCGTATTACACTGTAAAATAATTTAAAAAGTATGTTTTATAAAAGTTCTTTGACAAAGATCTTTGATAGTGTAATGGGCTATCTTTTATAATATATTTCTTTTATAAAATTTAAGAGGTTGGCATTTTACCTTTTATAAAATGTTAGATACATTTTTACCTTTTAGTGCAAGTCCAAAATGTTTTATAAAAGAGAATAACTTTTCAAATCTGTTATAATAGGTGGATACCATCTTTTATAAAACATATTTTACAAAATATTTTAGAGTGTAACACTTAGCCTAATACTTAAGTGGTTAAAACAAAGTTAAATGTTATGTTTAATTAGTTCCAAGTCAATTACCGAATTACCTACCACAGTCACTACTGAAAATCGTCTGGACAGATCACACGAATTGAAAGAAAATTAAACTTAACAATTACTTTTCATTTGTTACATTTAGTTAAAAAAATAAGTGATCCCGACGCGCTAAGACTTTTTAACTGTCAACATCAGTTTTCCCGTACCCAAAAACATACAAAACGATACCCCACACTGAATTTTCAAAATGTTGATCCAAAAACGTGACTCCGACGCGCTACGAATTTTTAACTCGCAAAATCGTTTTTTTTTTTACCCAAAAACATATAAAACGATAGCCCCACACTGAATTTTCATAATTTTGACCCAATATTTTCAAAATTTTGACCCAATAATGTGACCTTAACGGGCTCCGCCTCACGCTAGAAAGCTCAAAAGCTTTTCAACTCTCCGCAATAAAATTACGAAGATTTGGGTACTAACAGAAGTTTTCTACGACATCTGTGAGTGCTTATACCGTGTATACAGGAAAACTGACACACAAAAAATCATCGCATTTTTTCAATACTTCGGAATTTTAATGCAAGCCGACGTAATAAAAAATTAGTACGCACATCACATTGTACGCCTTTTACTGATAAAGACTGATTTCGAAATTCGGTAAAAGAAAATTAAAAAACATCGGTAATACCTATACATTAAGTATCGTATAATTTGGTTTAATATGATTTAATTCTAATTAATATCCAACGAATGTATTTGAACGCCCGTCAAGAATCAGGAAACTGCCATTCATCAACCGGCAGAAAAATATCGTATCGGCGGCTCGGCCGTACAATATTTTGTGCGGTGAAAATTAAATAGGAACCCTGTCCGACTTGCAACAGAGAGCAGACAACACACATTGTGTGTGTGTGTGTTTTTGTATATGTATCATACAAAGTGATTAAGCTGATCTTTGTTCCCATTCATTTCTTATCTATTTTTCTCCAAAATAATAAAATTTTCCTTATCTTTGTTGGATTTTTCCCCGGTCAAAATTTCCCCAGCCCAGGCCCAATTTCCCCCGAACCTCGTTCGTGCGTTCGGACATATTCTGCAGGCCTGCATAGCCTTTCGGCCTATCATAATTAGACCAGTCGTTAGAGCAAAAAAAAGGCAGTTTTTGCTAAAACATTTATCAGCAAACCGATTGTGTTATGACTTGAGCAATAATAGTTTGTAGTTGAAATATCACATTTTTGGAAACAATGATTTTTGATTGTGTAGTTATATTTTTCACTTATATTTTGTAAATCATTGGATGAAAGGCTTATACTTTCAATGGAAAAATTGTAGTCCATTTAAAAACCTTTAACATGTTCGCTACCACTATACCAAAATTTGTCTGTACTAGCATCGTATATACATGAGACGGCCCGGTTTCTATCCCACAGACTGCTGGGCACCGCAAATGTATGACGCCTGGTTTAATTGAAATAGACTGACGTCGCATATTTGTGGCAGTGTTATTTAACTGCTAATTTTGAAGTCGGCCTACTAGTATATTTTAAAGACCTGATTTATTTAAAAAGGTCTGCCGCTCATATGCTGTGCTTGGTCTGTAACTTTGTCGATTTTGAATGTGGGAACGTGAAGACATTCAGTTCTCATGAAAACTACCCTCTTTCTCACGCCACAATTCTTGATTGTTTTCCCACCTTTTTGATTGTGCGAATGCAAAGACTTGAATTTCTCAGGAATCTTTCTTCCCCTTTCTCTCGCCTCAATTTTTGGTTGTTTTCTACCTTTTTATTTTGTGGAAATGCTAAGACGCAAAGTTCTCGGGAATCTTTCTCACGTAACAATTTCTGGAAGTTCTAATTTTCCGCCTTTGTATTTCAGTCTTAATTTTGATTGGTTGTGCAACTTTGGTCAAAACACTTTGTTTTACTAACATTGCTTCGGAGTCTAACAAAAAAACTTACAGTCAACTCCCGATTAAACGGGTTGCGGCTCAACCGGGATCGTCAACAGGGCCGAGAAACGAGAGAGGTGGTGGGGTGAGGAAAAAAAGTGAAAAAATGAAAAATGCGGGCGACAAGAGGGCAGGCGGCCTTGTAGCAAACGAATAACGACTAACACGAAACTGATGCTAGGCCTACTGCATTACGAGTAGCAGTTACCAAGTAGCAGTTGTGTTATTGACGTAACATCTCTAGCCGAAAGTGACACACGGCACAGCTCTGAGTTATGTCAAAGGCTTTCTTGACTATTTAGAAAGTCAAGGTGATGCATTATTATATGACAAGCTCGTGTTACGAAAAAATAAGATCCACAATTTTGAAAAAGGAAGCAAACGCTAATAAACAAAAAAACTCTGACGACGGACTATTTTAATCGTATTTGAACATTGTAAATAATATATTGCTGTACTGCTACTTCAATCTAAATAATGCAGTGTTTGCATTTTTTTTATACGTTTTAGGAGTGATTAAAGGTACAGTATATCCATTAGGCCTATGTTTATAATTCTTGTATAATACCTACCTTCTATTTGTGCCCTATACTATAACGAATTGCTTTAACCGGGATTTCACATTATCCGTGAGTGTCTTGCCGGTAATTATCCCGGATAATCGGGAGTTGACTGTACTATGTTTATTGACATAGACTGATCATCGTATACTATATATATGCGATGACTTCAAAAACACTAAAAACAGTAAAAAAAAAATGTATAAAAAATGGTATTGCTTGACATAGGCCTACCTTTTAGGCTATTAAAAAGTATACTAACTCATTTGAACAAAATCACACTCATGGTCTGTGGTGAATGTCACAACTCTTTGTCCCAGTCTATGTGTATTGCTTAATATAGTGTCACGATAGTCTGTGAGACAGAGTGACACATAGGCCTATATGCGACGCTCGGTAGCGAACATGTTAAAATGAGACTTGAGTCTTGAGACTTGAGTCTTGATCAATGCATTTTTGACTAAGAAAAATATTTTAAAAAACAAAAACAGTCAATGCTTTGGAATTGTGTAAAATAACAGTTAATGGCATGTAAATTAACCATGCACAAGGTGGGTCTTGTCGGATATATTGATTTTGCGTACTGTAATTACCAGTTTAAAAATTTTTAAAAAGTATTTAAAAAAATGCATATAAAAGAATTGTTACGGCCTATTCAAATTTATCAACAGGATTCTGAAAGTAGAGATCATGAACTTCAAAACTAGAGGTGGGCGTTATTTAACGTAAACGTAACAGGAAAAATAATACCATTAATGCGTTGCAGACTATTACCACGTTCATACGTTACGTAGGACTCCCTATTATTTTTTGAACGTCAAGTGATAACACAGTGAAGGGGACTGACGAACGTTCCAGAGAGGTGTTAATTCCAAGTAGGCTAATCATATCTTCAACGTTACATTACAAAATAATACCTTGACAAAAATAACACCTTGACAAAAATAATACCCTTTGAGAAACGGCCAACAGATTACTTTCTTGGCTTGCGTTAATACGTTTTACAATATTAACAGGATGCATCAACGTACACACAGGCTACACATTATTAAACCCAAATAAACAGGATGTTTGGTGTGAGGTTCCAGGAAATATTTCTTGCCCTTCCGGTGTCTGTATTCTTTATTAATGTAATCCAATATTCCATTACACCATAATTAATACTGTAGCTGATATATGCACATTGACATAATAATTACTGCTGACATAAAATAGCCTATGTAAAAAAAATAAAGCTGCTTTATAGAACTATCCTTCCCTAGGCCTTAGGGAATAGTTGAATTTAAAAAATTGACACTGCAATTTAATTTGGTCTAAAAGTTTAACATAAAATTATGTTTTTAAACATTTTTGTCATCAATAATTACTCTAGGTTTACATTTGATTTCTAATAATTTGTATATTACATATTTATTTATATATGTAAATTATTTTGACAATTTTAATTGCATTTTGTCAGTAAAGATTTTATTTGAAAAATATAACTTAAAGCAGCAGAAAAAATTACTTGAGAAGCTTGGTAACTTTTTAACATAAAGTAATCTCGCTTGGAACACTTAAGTACATTAAATAGGCTATACTACTAAATAATATTTTTTTAATGTTTATTTTAATTTGAAGCTAGGTATTTCAAATTTGACGTTTTTAAATTTTGAGTTAGGTAGGCTATCAATAGCCTAATTACTCTAAGTTTAAATCTTACTATTATTTTTAAATTACATATTTATTTATTTATATAACATTCTGAAAATGTTTATTTTAATGTATTTTGTTAATAAAGGCGTTTCTTAGAATATTTTCAAGTAACGCTGCAGACAATAAATTACTTAAGAATATCGGTAACATTTCATAAAGTAGGCCTAATCTCATCTGCAACGAAATACTAAATGAATAAATACATATTTCATAAATACTTGTGTATCCCTTTTTTGTGCTGCTCACAGTCCTGCTCAATGTCTATAATTCAACGAGACAACGATCGTTTCGCCTTTCGATCAGGCTTTTTCAAGTCACTTTAATTCATAAACAATGATTGGCATTATTTTAATGCACGTCAAGAGTAACACATAAAGTTTTACACACTAAACATTACACAACACAATTAAAATTTTTTAAAACAAATTTAAAAAACAAACGAACGAATAATAATTTAATGTAGCCTACATAAATCACAACACACGTGGCCTAAAAATTCAACAATTACATTTATTAGACTTGTACATGTACTCCTGTCTGTTAAGTTATTGCACCGGCACTCTAACGTTGTCTCGTTGAATTATAGAGACATTAAGCAGGACTATGAGCAGCACAAAAAAAGTGATACACAGGTATTTATGAAATATTTATACCCAGTCCAGTAAGGCAAGCAAACAAAAATAAGTAAATATAAATAAATACACCTTGCTAAAACAGTCTACTGGTAACTTGCCCGCAACGCAACATCATATTACCAAATTAATAGTTTCAGTAATTTTGTCTGCAACGTTATATCAAATAACACCTCGGCAATTTCCCGCCACCTATTAATACGATACAAATTTAAAACGATACGTTATTTCAACCTATTACAAAGACGCCGTGGAACGTTGCAGACTATTACCACAATGTAGCGGTAATTCCCATCTCTATTCAAAACGTACAGGACTATTTCAGATTTTGATAAACATGCTGACAAGTTGGTTAGGCCTAAAAGTGGTCCCGAACATGACCCTAAAAACGCTAGTCATTTGTCGGAGTCAAGGTCAAGTAGAATAGAGTTGGTGAGGGAACTTCTCTTCTGCCAGCGCCGGAAAAGTACCCACCACGAGGTCATGTTCAGGGTCATTCCGTATGAACTCAACACAGTTTAAATTAAAATTTTACCTGACCATCTCCGATTTCAATGAAATTTGGTGTACTGGTACATCACATGTAAACTAAGAAAAATACCAAATTTCAACTTGATATCCCTATTAGTTTCAAAGTTACGCCTCGTTAAAGTTTTCAAAAAAAGCTCAAAATTGACCCGTTATGGAAGCTTTAAGCTGCTATAGCACCTCTCAGAATCAAGCTAGAAAGATGGGAGAGGTGTCATTTTGCAGCATTTTTCAAGCCCTTTCTAAAAATGTATAACACTATAGGTGTCTTAATACAAATTTGTTTAACAATTTCAAAATCAAAAATTAAATTTCAAATTTTTCAAAATGCGACGCTTTAAAAATTTTGAAAAAATTCTCAAATAGTCTTTGTATAGTTGTTAATTGATGGTATAAATTTCATTATGGGATCATAATGGGTTCTCAAAGAAAAATGCATTTGAAAAAAACGCTTACATTCAAATTTTATCATAGAATGCTGGTGACAGCGAACTAATAATTATTCTTAATAACATAAAGCTTATATGGTAATTGAAAGTACTTTTGTTTGAATATTTTGTAAAGCAGTTAACTTATATTTGTAAGTAACACACCAAGATAAACTATAAATTTATATACAATAAATAAATAGTTATTTAATGATTGTACGGTACAATATTATTATTAATTTTATAAATAATAAACGGTACCAGATACTGGCACGTATACTTTCTCACAAACATATTTAAATTATCAAACAGATTCACTGTGACTTCATAATTAATTGTAGGTGGTGTATTAAAGTAGGAGATTAACTACCTAATAAATATTGTTATTATTATCTAGAGAGAAAACTATTCGATCGATTTCGAACAAATTTACACCAAACACGTCAATTAGGGCTACATAGATGCACGAAAAAGATTTGGAAAAAATGTGAAAAACAACCCCCTTTATGGCCAAAAAACCCCCAAAAATCAGCTATTATTATTAGCTAAACGAGAGTTTTTAGAAAGATGCTGTTTTTTGCATATATTAAGGGCTACAAACAAGTCAAATTTTATCAAAATCGTTAGAGCCGTTTTTTTATAAAAAAATAATAACAGATTTTTTGGGTTTTTTTTTGCCAAAAAAGGGGGTTGTTTTTCAAAAATGTTCAAAACCGTTTTTCGTGCATCTATACAGGCGTACTGGACATGTCTGCTGCAAATTTGTTTGAAATGGATCGAATAGTTTTTGCTCTAGCTTTGTATACATACATACATACAGACAGACATTTTGTAAAAACCACTTTTTTGGACTCAGGGGGTCCCAAAACGGATATTTACACAAAAATCTCAACATCGATTTTTTTTGCGATCACTATACTTTCTCTATATAGTAGGCCTATAGTGAAAAAGTAAAATGAAATAATTTGGGCAGAAATCTATCTTGTTTTATTGGAAATATATTGCTTGTAAGGAGGTAGAAAAAGGCTGCACAAGTTAATCATTAATTATGTAAGTTTTTTTCTGTTGTGTACATAGACATTATGAATGTGAATTTATTTTGTTTAATATCAATGTAGTGTTTTCAGAAGTTTAGTATTTTTTTATATATTAACAATGAAGTGTTTAAATAGTAGCCCAGTTACCAAAAACTTAGTTTACCAATAACTTCATGTGTATATTTATCTTAAATTTCTCTTAGCTAAATTTTTTTATTAAAACGGCTCCTTTTCTATTAATAATATATGTCTAAAGCTTTCAAATAATTAAATTTAGCTTTAAAAATGAGGTTGTAAGAATTAAATACCATTGATCAAATTTATAGAGGTAATTCCTTAGTCTTCCATACAAATTTCACATAATCTTTGTTTTAATCTCAGATACTCTTAGCCCTTGTGATACCAATGAGGCGTTACCGTATAGAGGAAATTGTAGTGTAAGCATGTTTTCAAATGCATTTTTCTGTAAGAACCCATTATGATCCCATAATGAAATTTATACCATCAATTAACAACTATACAAGGACTATTTGAGAATTTTTTCAAAATTTTTAAAGCGTCGCATTTTGAAAAATTTTAAATTTAATTTTTGATTTTGAAATTGTTAAAAGATTTTGTATTAAGACCCCTATAGTGTCATACATTTTTAGAAAGGGCTTGAAAAATGCTGCAAAATGACACCTCTCCCATCTTTCTAGTTTGATTCTGAGGGGAGCTATATCACTTTAAAGTTTCTATAACGGGTCGATTTTGAGCGTTTTTTTAAAACTTTAACGAGGCGTAACTGTGAAACTAATAGACATATCTAGTTGAAATTTGGTATATTTCTTAGTCTCTATGGGGTGTACCAGTATACCAAATTTCATTGAAATCTGAGATGGTCAGGTAAAATGACTGTGTTGATTTGACATGGAATCACCCTTCAGGCATTTTAGTAATTACAATCTACTCTATAGGTTAATTTCTTTCAAGAAACAATATTAGGCCTACTTGTTTGTTTATAAACATGACACAATAAGTAACATATCTAAGCTACATTTTAGAGCATTTAATAGGTAGGCTTAACTTATAATAATTATAGAAATGTTTAGGCCTACTTAAATTATAGCCTAATAACTTAACACAACATAGGTAAAATTATAGATAGGTAAGTATAATCCGTATAAATATTATATTAGGCTGACGTTCTTAGCTAAGTTACAGTACCATGAAGGTGCATTTCAAATTTTGATTCTCTCATAATTTCTTTAAATATGTGTCAACAATGGTTCTAACTTGCCTTTTTAGAGTTAAGTAGTAGGCTAGGCTCAAATATATAATTTCAGAATACATAAAATAAAATAGGTGTTTCCATGATCACTAATAGGCCTAAAGTAGGCTACCTGAGTAGAAAATTTATTAAAACAAAGCTAACTTAATTGTTGTAATCAGCTGACAATTTTTTTTAGAAAAGTAAATTTATGCCTAGGCCTAATGCTACCTACCTAGATATATTTGGTACAGTTAGCCTAACTTAGGCATACAGTATATTATTTCTTACATAGTAATTTTACAAGGGATATGATACCTTGTTATAAAACAATGCTTAGGCATAAATTCCTAAAAATTAGAGGTTAGTTTAGTTTAGGCCTATATTGTAATTAATGAATGTTATGATATAGAATTTGTTTTACAAATTAATGCCGGTAAGAATAGGTAAATCCTTGTTTAGGCTTAGGATAAGTTTGCAATGTAGTGATAGATGACTCTGTATTTAGGTTTAGGCCTACGCTTTAATAGGATTCTTCTTGTTACAATATAAAGTGCCTGTACATTTATAAATACCGGTAGGCCTACAGTAGGTCTACATGTAAATAAAATATACCATAGATTTTCCTTTAGTTTGTGCATTTTATAAACATTAAAACATTGGCGGGTTTTAAGATATGACTAAGTTAAAGTAAGTAGGCCTACTACACCATTTTTGTGTGCATAAGTAATTCAGCCATAATAGAACAAGTAGTAGGCCTACTATTTATTCGTCGTATACGATAGCAATTAATGTTAATTAAGTAAATATCATGATGAACTAAACAGTAATTTTCATAACCTACATTAAACCAGGTTATATCACGTAAAATTTAAATTTCAACAGGCTTTAAAATGATAGGACTTGACTTTAAGCCTAAATCTAGAACAACTAGCCTATAGCCAACACATCAAATAAATGATATATAGGCTAAGCTTCTTAGAAATTGACAAGTAGGGTGATCAAAAGTAGTTATATATTATTAAATACTACACTTGGCTAATAAAATAGGCCTATATCTTGGTCCAATTTAAACATCCTAGACAAGAGTAGTCACTAGTTAAGACTAGGCATCTCATTAGAAAGAATCAACTGCAACCTAGCCTGTGTTCACAAAGCAGTCAAAAATCTATATTCCTAAATATACTACAGAAAGCTACTGTTTGTTACCCTACTACTTTAACTATAAACGCCTGTGTTGTACAAATTACACAGAAACCCTTACATATTAATAAGTGGTTTCTTAATTAAATACGGTTTAGCAAAATCATCAATGGTGCAGTTCAAGTAAAGGGGACTAAGAACAGAATGCTAGGCCTAGAGTGGGACATATATGACCTTCTTATCTTAACATTATCAAACTACTTACAATATATAACCCTAAATTAAAGTATACAACTTATTAAACATACCTTTTAGGTGATTGCTGAGTTATACTTAAATGGAAAGTTTACACTAACACTACACAAAAACAATAGAATTGTCTATCAGTAACTCACTTCCCCGCCTAAAAGGTTAGAAAATGGCGTCACTGTTATGAAGCTTCTACTTGGTAAATACCAAGCATGGATAAATAGCCTTAAACACACTAAAACCTTTGCGCACTAAGGTGTACACATTATTAATTTTTTAAATACTATTTAGTTAGTTTGCGCCGGTTCTCTAATTCAATGTAATATTTTCTTAACATTGCCCGCATTTCATTAAAAATAACCAAATAAAACAAGAGGCAAGGGGCATAAACCATTTCAAGACCAGAATGCATTTCAGTAAGTTATTTGTCCGACATTTTCATTATAGCCTAGCCTATCAGAATTATAACATTTGGTAAACAATTGTTTAATATTCATAAAAATAAAATAATCATTGTTATTTCGATTAATTCCAAAATGCATCATACAGATTTAAATTCCCGAAAAATCATCTTCGGTGGTATCAAACTAATTAGATATATTTTTCTTCAGTTTCATTTTACTATTTTCAAAATATTACTTATGAGAATTATTGTTAATGAGTTTTTTAAATATACTCCATATTATAGTATTATATTATTCGTGCGCCTGATGTAAGCTTTGCTTAAAAAACAAATTAACCCATCAAAATAGTTTGTTTTCTTCATTTTCATTCCTATTAAAATTCACAATTAATTGTTTTAAAATAATGAATAGTATGTTGAATGGGTTTGATTGAGACTCTTAAATTAAATTAAGCAATAATTATTTTATGGCAAGTTTATCGTGTATAAAAATGAAGTCGCTGAGATAGTTTTACTTTACAAATTCTTATTAAATGCTTCCTTCCGAGTTCCGATAGCCGACTTTTTTTGCTTTATAATACACTACCGTAGCTGACCCGTACGGCGTTGCCCGTGGTGGTTAGTATTTTCAGTCTTTTTAACGTAATTGTATTCTTTTTAAGTGTTCAGTCAGTGAGTTGTATTTGGCTTTTATATATCTTAAATAATTAGCCCAATAATTGGTGTTTTAGTTCATTGTAGGCCTAACCTAAAATTATATTCAGTTTTTGATCCAAATCAGTTGTTGATCAAAATCAGCTGTTTTAAGCTTTTCATACGAACAGCTGTTTTTTGTGCCCCTGATAAAATCAAAAGAAATCTTTCTTCTTCTTCCTTAAGATTGACCTTCCATAAGATTAACATTGAAACTTTGAGGGCCACTGGGGCGTAGCCCTAATGTCCTAGGACTTCGGTAAATGGCCTAAAACCTTCCCAGGGTTAACCTGTGTTACTATGCAAAATTTCAAAGCAATCGGATGGACGGTTTGGTAACGCATAAAGGACAAGCAGACAAACGGACATACAGTACATTGAATTTTATATATATAGATAATTATAAAATTAGTAAAACATAGTAATTCAGTGGATCCATATGTAAAATTGAAAAATGGTTATTTCCTTCTTGTTACCTATTTTATAGGCGGGCTCGGGATTTAAAATTTTCTATTGTTACTTTTGAAACTTGAATGTATATCAGTTCCATGTCATAACAACTATTTTGTAAAAGTTACTATTAAACTATCTTTGATTGCAATACAACAAATTTTAATTTGCTATTGTGCAAAGCATGAAAGCCTCAAGTGTCTCTCTAGTTAAAATATAGCATCGTTAATTTAGTTTGATAAGGCAGTGTTTCGAATAATAATTCGATACCGAGACACTTTTGGCTATTGAATTCTAACGTCCATAATCAAAGATTCTAATCATAGCAGCTATTGTGTTGAATTAACAAACTTTTGAACTAACATGACAGCTATTAGATGGTTTACATTCTATAATAATATGCAAGTGTAATCTATCACGCAAATCAAACAAATTAAATCAACGTAAATCGTTATAAGCTGTTGTTTATAAACGAACGTAAATCAATAAACGTACCTAACTAACTGAATTAAATCAGGTAAGTACTAACTGTACTCCTAACTTGCGAAATTTTCGCACGTATACGTAGCTAGTATTTTATTCTTCTTCTTTCTGTATTTTGTTTGGGTGACTTTAAGAAAAAATTTAAATAAACAAATAAAATGAAGAAGTACCGTATATATAATATTATTTAGCCTATGTGATTGAAAATAAGTGTAAATTAAGTAGAATACAACGATTTATCAATATAATTTATACAAGATTATTTTAGCTTAAATATACCTATTTAAAAAAACTGAAAAAAATTGAAAAATCAGACGTCATAGCAGTGTCTCCAGGTGAGGGGATTTTCCCCTCATTGGGGATTTTATAGCTGTAAAACTGAGGTGGGGAATTTTGTGGGGATTTCGTCTTATTGGGGAAAAAGTGGGGATTTCATTAAGATAGACAAAATGTATATTGTTCCAGAATGACACTCAGCAATCATAGACAACCCAAAGTCAGGAATTCCCTTTTCCAGAGAAGAACTAAATAGTTTCACGGTCCATTGTTTAAACGTAGAGAGAGAGTGGGAAACCGATTTTTACCCAATTTCCTTTCAATACTGTAGTTCATAATACGGTATATGAAGTCTCCAAAACACCTACAGTTTTTCGACCCCATAAAGAGGGAAGAAATAAGAAATTCAATCAATCTCACAAGTTGTATCAGTTTTTGAAAGTAGGCAATCACAGACATAAGTGTAATGGAACTGGATAGGGAATGAAGCGTCTTAAGAAACACTGACATTGTCACTGGAGAAGATAAAAGCACATTGAATTATTAGAAAAAAATAAAAAATTGTAAAAAAGGATCAAGAAGTAATATTTAAGTTTAAACATTTTAGTTAATATAAATTATGTAACTATAAAATTTCAAGACATTGGATTTAAAAGTAGGCTAATATATAATATGTTGCTGTGCCTCGGCAAACATTGCCAGGTAATACATTTTTATAAAATATTAGGTTAGTTAGTATTATGTATTATGTTATTGAAACTAGCCTTAAAATTTGTTTATATTCCAGGTACTTAAACGTTTAGACTGTTGCAGGGTAATTTTGTGTTATTATTGGTGGGGAAATGGGAAGAAATTTTCGATCGATTGGTTGTTGGGATTTGTGGGGAATTTTCATGGCATCTGGTGGGGAAAAATTATTTTTTGAACTGGAGCAACTGGAGACACTGCGTCTAAGTACGAGTAGTCGAGTACAGCTAGTACAACTGTCAGACTGTTGACTGTAGTAAGCCGTAAGTCTAGTAAATAGTTAAAGTTAATAAATTCAGTATCACTTTTCAGACGCTTTAGATTTAAACTTAAAATATTCTGAAAGAGCTGGTCGAGTAAAACGTAAGTTATACAACAACTGAACTGTTAAAATTTGTGATTTGTGTTGTAATGTCTCTTCTGTTTTGCTATTTGCTGTTTACATGATTTTTATGTTATTATTGTAGGTAGCACAGGCCTAGTCCAAAATGAATTATTTCGAATCTTGTTGTAACTTTACTATTCGACTCTAGCCTAATATTTTTGCAGACAACGACGTTGGTTTACATTCTACTGTTAAATGTTGAATACAGGTAAACATACTGTGACTAAATAGGTTAGGTTAGAACCTTTTATGTATTTTTTAAATTATTATTTTTGCATTTCTGTTGCCATAGGTTAGCCTAGAGTCGAATAGTAAAGTTGCGCTCTCAACTGATATGTTTGCAAACTATGACCTTTTTTAACTGACTTCATTTAGATAGGCCTAATAAAGTAGAGTGTTGTGCCATCCTAAGCATATTCTACTATTGAATGTTGAATGCAGGTAAATAAAGTGACTAAAGGATATAAGTTAGAACTTCAGGCTATTTTTTTTAATGCTTTCATTTCTGCTATATAAAACAACTTAAATGATGTTAGGAATATATGTTTACTAAGGGGAAACATACTGTGTTAGGCCGGAAAGTTGGGCAGTGTAAGACGGGTCAGTTTTACGGGAAATCTTCATGAGATTTGGGGATCTTCAGTGTAAGATTTACGGGCAGACGTGTGAGACCAGTTCTGCGGGAAACGACTTCTGAGTGAGTTAACAGAGTGTTTTTTAAGTTCATTAGTAAAGTCACTTTGGGTTTGGAGTATTGTAACTTATAAAGGAAATACAATAGCTCTTTGTTTACGAGTGTTTTGGTCCAATTTGTCATCTTAAAAACTTTATAGGCCTATCTGATAAATGAGATAATGCATACAGTAGGCCTAGTATAAGTGTGGGCTTATGTCCCAACAATTGTATGATTACATAATTGTGAAAAGCATGAGAATAAATATTATAAGAGCATTACATCACTGAACCACCTACTGTAGTTGATTAATTATTTATTTTGTGCAAATTTACTATTCAACCCTAGGCTAACCTATGGCAACAGAAATGCAAGAATAATAAAAAAACTAAAAGGTTCTAACCTATAGTATTTAGCCACAGTGTGTTTACCTGTATTCAACATTTAACAGTAGAATGTAAAACAACATCGTTGTCTTCAAAAATATTAGGCTAGGGTCGAATAGTAGACTTACGCTGAGTTAACTTTCTTAACCCTAACAGTTCCTGTTTTGTTATATATTAAGTTTTTGTATTTTATGAAGTGATGTTACCTTGTAAAAATAGTGGAGTCTGGCAATCGTGTTTATTTACGTTCGTATGCGTAGTCCGATGACATTGATATTATAGGTCTAATTAAACATTATGATAAAATTCTAGCCTATTTTCTTGCTTATAACTTGCCACATCTGCAATATAGTGAGGAGGCATTTTGTAGATTTTACACAAGGAGGCAAAACACCAAAGAAATTAGATTGCAAATTGACTTTGTAACTTAGGCTTATCAATAAGTTAAATGTACTATGGTTAACAAAATTTAATCATCAACAGAAAATATGTTTAGCAAAATTTAAGAATTTATTAAATCAATGTAAACATCTACTGTAATATAATTTAAAAAATTAAAAACCCCTTAAAAATATCTCACAGCATGTTAAATGTAGGCCTCTATGAATTTCACGATGTAACTTATTCACAGTAAATTTATCCTAAAGACGACAAACCAAATTAATTATTGTATATGAGATACATGTAACAAAACAAAAAGCTAGCCTACTTAATTTTCACTTCTCAGTAGACTCTAAATGATAAATATAAATCCTAATAGAAAATAATTTCAATTCATAGTAACACCTGATTACATTCCAACTTTCGCGTGAAAAATGTCAGGATATTAATAGGAAAATGGTAAAAGGAACTCAAAGAGAACATAAAAAAGTGAACCATAAGTAAAAGTATTTTAATCGGAAGAACAGTAACAATCAGGAAGTAAACACATGTCAGATATCTAAGTAACATATGACATCACATTTAAACATATGTACCGGTAATATATTTGAACTAGGGGAGACCCCTGCGTGCTCCGCACGCCAACCCCCAATGGAACCTTCTAAAAACAAATGTTATTTTTTATTTATAATAAAGTTGTAAGATTAATAATAACCTCAAAACTAAGATGATGAATAATGATAAATGTTCAAATGAAATTATTTCCTATATTTTATAACAGCAGTTATAATAATGGGTAAAAGAACCAGCAAGGCTCAGGTCTAAACTTTAAAACCCTAACCTAAAAGCTAGAAATACCAAAATAATTGCTTCAAATTTTGAAATCAGCTGTTAATGGAAATATTGGAGCAAACAGCTATATTAACTGTTATTTTATTCAATTGGTTGCTATGGTAATAAATGTGTTGGTTTATCATTCTAGGCCTTACCTAAGATTTTTTCAACTAAATTTACAAATATTGAAATAAAAAAAGGTTTTATCGAAATTAATTATAGCCTATGTTACTCAGGGAAAGTGCAGCTTTTTATTAGTAAAAATATTTTTTCAATCGGTTCGTTAGTTCCACAGATTACTCCCTACATACAAACAAACAAACTTTACCTCTTTATAATATTAGTATAAATGTATGAAAAGTTAATAGAACAGCCATACAACCTTCTAAAGTTAAAAAATCACACTTATAAGGGGTCTCTTTTATGTGTGTGTCAACGTGTATCTTTTATAGGTTAATAAGTACCAGATTTTATTTAAAAATATAATTTACATTAACTGTTATTTTATTTTACTGAACAGCTGTTTTGTTTTTAATAATTTATTTAATACCAAATGTTTTAATGTAAACAAAGCAGATGTTTTTAAATTATCATGTATTTCTTAAGAAGATTTTTCGTTTTTCGGGGACCTCAAAAACCCCTTAGTTTTTAATTTTAGAAAAAACTTATATTTTTTCCTCGTTCCTTGAATCGATACCTTTAATTTGATACCCCTCCCATCATCCTCCGATTTACCGAATTCATACAATTTTGAATCTAAAATTTCGCTTACAGAATTATATATATTTGAATTGTCCTACAACATATAAAAATAATATATATTTATCTGACACTTCCTCTCAATTTAAATCATATTACACAAAAAAATAGATCTTCCTTTTAAATCATTTTTTGAGTCAGTCTCATTTTTCATAAAAGAATAATTACAATAAGTTAAGTTTATTACGAAAAAATCTAAACTTGAATGAATTTAAAGATTTAGTAAAAATATCTGCAACATTGTCACTTGACTGCACATATTTCAACTTAATGAGATTCTTATGAAGAAAGTCTTTAATAATATGGTATTTTATATCAATATGTCTCGCACGTCTGCTATTTTCATAACTCTCACAAATGTTAATAGCACTCTGATTATCAACCAACACAAGAGAAGTAGAATTGCCACACTTTAGATCTTCAATTATGCGCTGAAAGTACACAACATCCATGACTACTGTTGAACAGGCAATGTATTCCGATTCAGCTGTTGACTGTGCTACACAGGTCTGTTTTCTTGTATACCAGGATACAGGATTTCCACAATGGTAAACAACACATCCACTGGTGCTTTTTCTTGTGTTAACATCTCCTGCCCAATCAGCATCTGAGTAAGCTTCAATACCAGTATCTTGGCTTTTGTAGAATTTCAGTGGCAAGTTGCTAGTACTCTTCAAGTATCTAAGAACCCTCTTGGCTGCTGTCCACAATTGCTGAGTAGGTTTATCAAGATATCTGCTGAGTATAGATGTAGCATACGTTATATCGGGTCTACTTACAGTACTTAAGTAAATAAGAGACCCAACCAATTCTCTGTAGGTTAAGCTTCTATCTACTGGTAAAGATAAATCAACCTGAAAGTTATGTTCCATCGGTGTTTCGGCAGGTTTGCAATCACAAATATTGAACTTGGTTATAACTTTCTTAATGAAGTCTTCTTGAGAGGTACTTACAAATCCACTGTTTAGTTTGACTTCATTACCCAAGAAACTTTTGATGGTTCCAAGATCTTTAGCATTGAATTCCTTCTTTAAGAAATTAATAAGTTTTTCACACTCTATTCGATTTCCGGTAATAACGATGTTATCAACCCAGATCAAGAGGTAAACATCTTTTCCAATGTACAAACAAAAATCGTTTTGGGATCTGGATAGACCATACCTTTTAACTGCTTCATCAAACATCTCGTTCCATTTTCTTGGTGCTGAACGAAGACCATATAGACTCTTGTTCAACTTTAAGGCATTTGTAGGACACTTAATTCCTTTAGGCACTTTAATGTACACGTCATCGTCCAATCTACCCTTTAGAAAAGCTGACGGTATATCGAGTTGAAGTATATTCCATCCTTTATGTATAGACACTGATAATAAAATTCTAATTGTTGAAATCTGAACAACTGGTGCATAAATATTATAAAATATCTCTTCCTGAAAACCTTTAGCCACTAGACGAGCCTTTTTGTGTCCATCTGACTTTATTGTAAATACCCAGCGAGTGTCTATGGCTTTAACATTCTTTGGTAAAACTGCAGGCTTCCAAGTATCATGTTCATATAGCGCTTTGATCTCTTTCTTTATAGCCTCTTTCCACTCACTGCCAGAACTTA
>JAGFPH010000328.1:151987-164462 GCA_018207615.1 Philaenus spumarius | reverse complement strand
ATGATCAGTGCTCACTTACTACACCCAACAAAATTAATATTGCATTGCCATAGGTCCTTGATAAGTGTGCAAAGTTTCAAATCAATCCGATGTTTTGATGTATAGGAAAGTATACGAATATACGAAGAAAGGTATAAAAAAAAGGCACTTTCCAGATTTTACTCCTAACGCGTGACGCGGTTTCTCGACCGACACCCCATCCAGATTACAACGGGCGCAAAGAAGTATAACTTAAACATTGAAAAAGCTTCAAATCATTGCAATATAATCGAAGCCGACGGAATAAAACGTGGTTTTTGCATTAAAAAACATTTATTTTGACCCATCTCTCAATTATTTTACCCAATTTGTAGAAGTCAAAATTCGACTTGGGGGAGGGGGGAGAGAGCCCCCAGGGGCATATACACTTTACCGTTGTATAGCCCATAACTGGCAAAGATGGTGCTTCCTAAAGAGGGGTTGAGAATCGTAATAAATGCTCCTGAACGCAGCGTTTTCGAGATAATTACGATTTTTGTGAAAAAATAATGAAAAAGCTCCAAATCGTTGTAATATAATCGAAGCTGATTGAACAATACAAAATTGAAATTTGGTTTGAAATAATTGTACAAATTACCAGCTCTCTAGCTTTATGGGAAGTATAATAATTAATTTGTATTGTTTTAGGGGTTGTTATCTCATTTTCACCCCTAAGAAGCACGTGAATAAAAGAAAATATGGTTTACATTGTATAAATGTCTTGTAAGAAATAAATGTACCAATTTCCAGCTATCTAGCTTTATGGGAAGTATAATAATTATTTCGTATTGTTTTAGGGGTTGTTGTTACATTTTCACTCCTTAGCAGCACACTGAAAAATACAAATATGGTTTACTTTTTATATATATCTTGTAAGAAATGAATGCACCAATTTCCAGCTCTCTACATTTATGGGAAGTATAACAATTAATTTGTATTGTTTTAGGGGTTTTTATTACAATTTCACCCCTTAGCAGCACAGTGTAAAATGCAAATATAGTTTACATTTTATATGTACCTTGTAAGAAATAAATGTACCAAATTCCAGCTTTCTAGTCTTAATGGATGTATAATAATAAATATTTATGTTTTAGGGGTCGTTTCAACCCTTAAATCAAAATGATTTATAGCCTATGTCTCATTCCAGGTCATGATCTATATGTGTGCCAAATTTAATTCAAATCCATCCAGTACTTTTTGTGTGATTGTCAGTCAAACAAACAAACAAACATACAAACTTTCACATTTTTTATAATATTAGTAGGATATTAACAATATGTTCACGAGTTACAGTACATCTCCATTTTATAAAATAGTTGATTTTGAAGCAAATTTGTATTTAAAAATTCCTCTTTAGGATTCCTTAGTTTAAAGGAAAACTTATAGTTTTGTCATGTCCTTGTGTTACTATAACTATTTCATTTAATCACCCTTGTCATGGAATTTTACATGGATGTGCTTTTAGTAAACCCAAAGGCAGAACTGAAATAAATATAACAGTTAAATATTTAGTTGAGTGATGATCATAAAAAGTGAAAATCGAAATACAGTTTATGTGGTTTTCCATCGAGTTTGGCAACATGGAATAGGTCTTTTCAGTTTAAATTAAATAAGCACTAACAAGTACCTTTATTGTTCCAACTGTGTGATAAATTTTTTTTGCAGAATATATCAAGATAAATTGGCAAGTTTGAAAAAACAGCTGCAACAATTAAAAGATGGCACTCATCCCGAATACAATAGAAAAATGAGGAAGTTGGAAACAACATATAAAGATAGGTGAGAGTACAAGTGAAATAATATAGAACACATTTTTTGCATACATTTTACCTTCTTGTGAAATTTGTTATGGCATTCTTATAGCTTTGTGACTGATCTTACCAAGGTTCGTTTCCCACGGAGATAAATTATTTTTATCAATGGTTTGTTACAGATTACAGTTGAATAATGTATGGCGGGACTATCTTGTGGAGACAGTGGAAAAAGATTATATAAATGAAAAGCGAGCTGCAGTTAAAGAGCTCGAAGAAAAAAAAGTAGAATTACGACAAAGTCTTTTATCAGATATGGAAGATAAAAGGAAAGTAATTGAGTCGGAATTGTTGTCAATGGAATTAAGTGGTGATAGTACAGAGACAAAGCCTGCGATGACACGTAAACTACGCAGACGACCTCATGATCCAGCGCCTTTACCAGATAAAAGGAGGGGTAAAAGTGCAATACATTCTTCCAATATCAATATGTTATTGGATGAAAAAGATATTGAAAGTGATTTAAAGGCAATAAATAGACCTAAACTTGGTCAACTTATACGGAAAACCAACAGTAAGTTTTAGTTTTACAGAAATATATTTAAAAAAAATTTGTTTTTGGAATGATAAGTGATAACACCAAAACAACTTGGAACAAATTCCACCCACGTTCCAAAATACTAACACACACACAACTAAACAATTCACTATCTTCCCCAGCTAAACGCTAAAAGTTCGGTCAGTCCTACCAAATCAGAACTTAAGATTAGATAGCTCCTGATTCGCCGAACAGCTACAACTAGGTGCAAGTTTAGTGTAACGACATGTACCCAAACACACTTGCGAACCCATGCGCCAGTCACAGCTCGCTAACGCTCAAGCTATGGTTGGCCAATCTGTATAAGTAAGACCACAGCAAGGCCTTGACACAGTCCGCTGCCAGCTCTCTCCGGAGACACTTCTCACCATCCCTTCTCGACTACGCTGAACCGCTGAACTCACCACTACAGTTCACCGCAAGCTGACCAGGGGTAACGGAAGGGACGGTTATTCTAATTCTATTACGATACGGTGTTAATTCTTTACGTCACCCTGCCGTCTTCTCAGCTGTCCTCAGCTACCGGTTCGCCTTTGCAGAAACTCGCTTCCCCTCGGGGAGATAAAAGGGCAGGAGCCCGGCGATCTAGCAGTCTATCCGCCTCCCGTCAGGGAGATAATAAGGCAGGAGCCTGGCCTACACTGCTAGCAATCACCTCCCTCCGGGAAAATTAAAAAAGTCTGGTCCCCGGTGATTTTCAGCACTTTAAAATTCTAAAACGTCTGATAACGTCTCAAAATTCAACTAACTTACCGCACCACTACCTTCCTAGCTATCCTTTCAGTCTTCAGTTACCCCTTTCTGTAAAATATATCACTTACTTACCTTAGCTTCTGTTCACAGGCTTTTTGCACCATTTCTACACACCCGTACGTAAAGGCCACATCTAAGCCTACGTCAAAGGATTAAAAAACCTGGACCGTTCATAATCTCTTGAAAATTTTATTTATATAAGTCATTGTAGCGGTTATAACTAAATATATATGTTTTTAGGGGATTCTGTACACATCGCATTTGTTGGTATGTCTGTCATTGTTGCTTTTTCTGGAACAGATAACGGTACATTAATGAAATTTGACAGTTACATTAAATATTGTGTTTAAAAATTCTAAAGGCGGTGACCTAAAAAAGATCAACTTATCGACTTCATACAATATATTATGTGTTTATTGATAAAAAAAATTGATTTACAGCTCATTTGCTTAGAGGTTCTCTTTTGGTTATTGTACCTCATAAAAGTCTCACTAAGTCAAGCTCAACATTTATAAATTCATTTGCTGATCAAAATATTTTCCCCTCAACATTGTATTTCCTTTATTCATTTCCACTTCTTGTATTAAAAATAAAGAACTTTCCTCAAGCATTTCTATTATACGATCAAAATTTGTGAACATTATAAGTATTATGATTATATGAAAACAAACATTTAGGCTTCCACCTACTATTTTGTGCTGAATGACACAGTATGAACGTTTTTATAATCTGTATTTTTAGTAGGCTATGTATCACTTATTTATTTTAACAGTTTTAATTCATAGGTTCAATTTATACATTTTCATTAGAGCTTTCAGTTTTCCAAATTATTGAATGTGGGGATTAAATTAAATATCCTATAAAATATTTCATTGTGGAATAGTCTTCACACTTAATTTAATATTGTAGCATTTAATTAAAAAAATACTTTTTAAATTGTCTCTCAAAAGTGATCCACATATTTGCAATTTAGACATGTGTTTGTGATCTAACAATTTTTTTTAAATAATGTGTTAACATCTTCATAACAATGGATACATGAACGATCTCTAACAGTGGTAGTTTAAATTACCAATAATGGGACCTCTTGACTGACAGATCAAAATGTGGTTACTAAGTTATAGTTATAAAATTTAATTATATAAAACATGGTATAAAGCAAGGCGCATATTGAGACGCGATTGACGCGTGTAAAGGGACATGATAAAGCGCGACTTTTTGTAACATACGTAAATGAATCGATTAGCGCAAAATGGCATCGCTACGCTACGCAGCGCGACTCACTTGGCACGACAGTCGCGTGTCACAGTGGCAGTGGCACAGTTTTTGTCGCGCCATGGGTCACACGATTTCATTAAGTCTAGCGTATTAACCTATAAGTGAACTTGTCTTGAATAAAAATCAATTTTCTCTAAAAATAATCATCCAATTAGTATGAAATTTAAAATATACATAAACAATATATGTATAAATATAATTTTTTTAAATGTATACATCTACAATAATTTTTAACTAAATAGGCTATCAACTTTATGAACGCATAATTATCAATGAATATGTGTTTATTAAAAACTGTTTTTTTATAAAAAATATTCATCTGATTCGTTTGAAATTCATAACACAAATAAATGATATATATATAAATACAATATAAAAAAATCTAAACTCTACGACAATATTTAAGCACATAGGCCATCAACTTTATAATTCTAGGCCTCTTTTTTAGACCCAACATAGTATGGTTAAACTTTACAATAGTACTCCAAAATAAAAACGTTAATATCTCACTAACCATTTGTTTAATTTTTGGGAGCGGGGAGGGGGGTGTTTATTTTTACTATCTTGATTAATTATTATGTCAGTTAAGTTATATAGTTATATTTTGTACTGGACTTGAGCAGTCCATCATATCTTTTGATAAGATTTTTACCGAAGATATGTTGAATGATAGGCTAATTAATTATACGCAGTCTATAGGCTATGCTTAGTGAAGTTGCTGACCTATTTCTTTAAATATTGTAGTAGAGCTATCATTTTTATATATTGCATTTATACACATTTGTTTAAATATATTTCAAATTTCATTTAAATTGGATTAATATTTTTAGAGAAAATAGATTCTTATGTTCAGTAGGCTATATTTTTCAACTACCAATAGGCCTATATTTATAATCTCAGTGTCTGCTATAGCCCTATTATAGATTCTGAGCTTAGATCTAATAAAGATAGTTTTATCCGTGAATCATTCATTTTGAACATTCTAACAAATAAAATGTTGGGAGAGTTTGGGAGCAACTGCGTTGTAATATGCGTTCCCCAACGCGACGCGTGTGGCGCGATCGTGTCATGCAGGTCGCGTCATGTCATCTCACACGCGTCAATCGCGTCTCAATATGCGCCTTGCCTAAAGTAAATTAACAACACATGTATAACAATAAAACAAAATTATTATAAATTTAACCCTTTTAGTACCGACAATTTTGGTGATATATTGCTCAAAAATACCATGCGTATTTCATTGTAATTACACAAAATTACTTAAACAGCTGTATTTTGTTTATTTATAAAGTTAGAAAGATGATTTTGTTGTAAAATGTTAGTAAAATTATTAAATATGAAATTAGTATAAAGGCAATAAAATATAATTAGATTGTTATGATAAAAGTAAATACTTATCATAAATTTACTCTAACTCCATATTCGACACTCGATAAGATGGGCAAGAAAACATAATTTTACCGTGGGACACCACTTCATTTTGTTTCAAATAATGTTGTTCATTCACATGCCAATTTTTATTCTCTTTGGGTGATAAATAAACTGCACAGACATTTTTAATAATCTCAGAATCAGATAACCCACTTATAGTGCCATCAAAAGGCGATCTGGAACGACTCATTTTCAATCAAAACACTAATAACTTAACCCTAAAATGAAATAACACATCACTCGATAACTTGGATAGTTAAAACACAGACAATAGTAAGCTATCAGCTGTCAAACCTGAGCCATTATAATCTTCGTCATTCTCACTATTTACAGATCATAGATTCTATACCAGAAAGAATATTGTCTGTGTATATAGTATAAGAGCTTAGAGTGGATCTTTATTTAATCTTATGGAAGCCAGAAACGAAACATTGGCAAGGCTGCAAACGTCGATTGATCGGACATTTGTATTTCTCACGTATGTACTGACGTTCGATTGATTGGACTTTGGTACTAAAATGGTTAATGTAGTATAAAAACATAATACAAATTAATATACTGTACATACATCTATTTCCTAATTCCTAGATCAAATTCAACAGCTCTGATCACTCAAGAACACAGTAAAAACATTTTCTCTTTTTCAATAACTGTCTACTCCGTTTTGATAAAGGACGATGAATCATAGATCATTTTAATGTTTAAAAATTCCATATTCAGTGGATCCAGCTTTTGCAAGATGTATACAGAGTTAAATCCCAACATTAGAAATTTTGTATCAAAATATAATAAGTAGTTTTACATTAAATCGTAATAAATTATCAAAGAAACCTTTTCTTTTTATGATATATTAAATTCAGTTTTATTGTTTGTAGATACTTAATTACCTATCAACCATTGTATTTCTGAAGCAAATCTAAAATGTTTACTTAATTTCTTATTGAGTAAATTAAAAATACATGGGTCTTATTTACCTGACTTACCTTAATTATATTACTATACAAATAAATCGAGAAAACATATTTGAACAATCAGGAAAAATCTGTGCCTATAAATGTTTAATTGTAATTTACAGTGTTGGTGACTGGTAGTGGCAGTTCATCATTAGGATCTTTAATACCTGAAAATCCACCATCAGAAACTAGGATTGAGGATGGAAAACTCTTGTACGAAAGGAGATGGTAATTATTACTGGCTTTAATATTTATTTTTTCAGTTTAATTAAAGAATAAAGGATTCGATTATTATAATTTGTGTCTATGGCAAAAATTACTTTACGAATAGTGTAAAGAAATGTGTTGTTTACATACGTTTGCTATTCATTAAAAAACAATGACTGTGTGTCAACACAGTTGGTATTCATTTAGTATATTAAACAAACTCGATTGTTTTTGTTCGACTTGGTAAATAAACACACAAAGGGTTAACTTTAACAGCGAATCACATCTAGTGGGTCGTTCACAAAGGGTAGACATTGCAGTTGTGGCTGGTGGTAGGATTGTTGAAAAATCTTCAAGTATCAGACATGTAGAGTTTGGTGTTCCACAGGGATCGGTGTTGGGGCCTTTACTGTTCTTAATTTATATTAATGATATCCAAGAATCAGTAAAGAGTGCGAGATTGGAATTTTAAAGAGTGCTATACACAAATTTTAATAAATAGTATAGATAGGGATGATTTGCAAATTAATGTAGGTAAAGCATACAAGGAATTGAATGATTGTTTTTTTCAGAACAGACTGACTAAATCTTCATAAAACTTGTAGTATAACCTTTCAGCCCAAATTTTCAGGTCATCAACTAAATATAAAAAATTCTAACTTTTTTCTAAATGAGGTCTCTTCCAATGTCTTCCTGGGACTAAAAATTCATGAAAATCTAAACTGGAAGGGTCACATTGAAGTAACTTCAAAGAAACAGGGCCTGTTTCATTCTAAGGTCCCTAAGAGGAGTAAACTCCTTGGAGGTTCTACAAAATGTATATTTTGCATACTTCCACTGCATTTTGTCATACTGAATTTTACTCTGGGAAATTCAACAAACAGTAGTTTTCTGTTGAGGTTGCAGAAACAAGCTCTTAGAGTAATTTTTGGGGAAACTGGAAGAGAGTCGTATAGGCGTCTTTTCCAGTTCAGTGTCATATGTTTTTATTCTGGAGAATGTGTCCTTTGTAGCTAGACATCCTGAGTAAGATAAACTATAACTATTATAACACCAGGCAGAGAAATTACTTTTGATGTAAACACAATTATCTTGCTTTAAGTCAGAAGTCCATCCATTAAATGGGGGTGCAATTGTATAATCAGCTTCCAAGTAGCATGAAAGCAGAAACAAACTACAGTAGAGTCCCGGTAATTCGAGGCTCGATAATCCGAGATTTTGTGTAATTCGAGCCACAAACAGCATTGAATGTGACCATGCATTGTGAGACATTCTTGCTGCAAAAAGAATACCGATCTTTAAATTTTTGTTTTCCAATGAATCTGTCAAAAGCGTTTGTACAATAAGTCGCCGGTACAAATGCTTAACATTTTTTATAATGCCCTGATCCATTGGCTGTACAACTGAAGTCATGTTCGGAGGGGGGGGGGGGGATATCCATAACGTTGTTCATATAAATGGGATGGAGTTATGCGCAGTACAAGTGCCAATAAACAATATGATTGTTCTGTTTACAAAAGGTTTTGTCGAGATTTAACAACAGACAGAGATTGGTCAGAGCATCAATGACAAACTACAGTATCGTACAGTAACTAGAGAATTCTCGGAAGGCAAAATTCTTGGAAACCGGTACCGCGTCTGGAATTACAATACGTGTACAAACACATAAGTCCTGCCCCCTATGTCCAGCCCCCTTTCTACCAGACAGTGGCCTATTTATCCAGCGATCTCTTTCACAGCACAAGATTTTATTTTTAGTGTTGAAAAAAAACTTCAAATTAAAGAAGTTGACTTCGAGTTATCCATATTTTTTTACATAGATATCATATAAAGTTCAAGGAACCTAACCGAAACTTCGATAACATCGAAACAAACTTTTCCAGGCACTGCCGTAAACCCGTGGCGTGACATCGCAGCTCGTAAACGTTGCAGTGTTGTTAAACAAAAAACTATTTATGATTTCTGTACTAAGTAAGTTTCTATTTTTTTACTGTGCATAAAATTACTTTTTTACCTCAGTGTTCTATACAAAATAGTGTATATTTAATAAAACTTTAATTTTTCAGAGGTACAAGGACTATAAATAGTCGTTTTATCTTAATCTCTACATATTCCGTGTATTTCAAGTTTTTCACAATCCGAGGTATTCTCGGTCCCATTCAACTCGAAATATCGGGACTCTACTGTATTTGGTATTTAGAAGGAAAGTGAATTTTGTATTCTATTGACAGTTTTTTTGAACGAATGTTCAGAATAATGGTTCTGTTTTGTAATGGTATTTGTTGTGCAGGGGCATTGAAGTGTATTTTAATGTAATAGGGAGAATGTCTTGGTACTTGCTATTTAAATTGACCTGTTTTTGATTATGATATTTATTGGACCAAGGTATTATAAACTATTGTAATGTATGTTGAATTTATTATATTAGAGCGTCAAGATTTATTGTATTGTGATATGAATGAAGGCTGTGATGCCTGCATTGCAAATTGTATATTTGTCAACAGCAGAGAAATAAATAAAATATAAAAATAAACGGTATCAGTTAACTGACACAAACTTTCTCCCAACTTACTGTAGTCAAAATAATATTGTTTTTAATCATTTTATTTAATACTTTTTAGAACAAAACAAAAAAATAATATTCTACCTACGTCAATTGTATAAAAAAATTATTGTCCCAGGCGGGATTCGATCGTGCGACCTTTGAATTACTGGCCGTGCTCGCTACCGTGGTGCTACCCTGTGCGGCCGCCGCAGCTATGCTAGATTGACAACACAAACTTGTTTATTTTTAAACATTTCCCCATAATTATAAAACGCCGAAGTTTTGATAAAAGCGGGTGGTGTCATTTTGTTTGGCATCTTAAGCATTATAAATACTGAAAATTTAATCAAAATCGTTAGAGCCGTTTTTGAGAAATTAGCATTTTTGTCGTTTTGCAACGATAAGCGTTGCAAAAAATTAAAAATATAAGATATTATAAAGTTGTTAAAAAAAAATGTGGGGTTCGGTAAAGTTTCAAAAAAATAAAAAAATATACTCAAAAATAAAATGCTATATGTGGATTATTCAACAATCATTAACACCTCTCCTTCACTCTTTTATTTAGTCACCTTAACACCAGAAGTCGTCGCTCATAAAATACCTTAATACATCAAAATCACCTCTTAGGCCTATTGCCTTACTTTCATAACAAAAATCACCATTTACTAAAACTCACCACATCATATATCTCCCCTTAACTCCAACGTAGAATTACACCTTATGCTCCACCTTACTTTAATTCACCTTACTTACAAAAACCTTAATATCACCTTCATTTAACTCAAATAATAATAAAAGAAATAATAGTAATAATCGCAGTATTTATAATAATCCACATATAACTTCATTTATGCTCTATTAGCATCTGTCTATCCATAATTATCAATTACTGTAAAATGTTTATTGAATTAATTTAATTTTCTCAGGGGTGAATACTTGGCTGTTAAAGTACAAGCTAATTGGATATTCGTGGCTGAATAAAGAAATTCAAGACATTGCGGCAAGACAACTATTTGTTTACTCTGACATAATTAAAAAATGAATATTTACAACAAGAGATATCAACATTACAAAATAATTAAACAAACAAATCAATTAACTATTTACAATTTATACAAAGTGTTGTCAACCCTAGCTTGAGAATATGACACAATAAAAATCAAATGAAGTTACTTGTTAGAATAATTAAGAATTTTATATCAGCAGACTAAAAAAATGTATGTCCTATGGCCATTATTACTTACTGCGTAACTCGTTGCACTGTTTTTTACCTAGGATTTTTATTTAAGCACTCAATTCACACAAAGTATTTCGAAGCTAAATGCGCATTTTCATTATAGCACATGGCGTCCTTTTATAACTTCACTTTTCTCAGAATTCACTATCTCGATTTTACTTCTTACACCTCCACAATCGTAGAAACACCTCTACTTTACTTTTAGATGAGATTTGTTCTTGTTCGAAAGAAAAAACCATACTTTTTACTAGGGATGTGTCGATACCAGATTTTTCGATTCTCGATACCGATACCGATACTTTGAAAAATCGATTCTCGATTCCCGATACCGATACCTAAAAAAAAAAAAAAAAAAATCAGCAGCGAAAAAAAATAAATAAAATGACGAATGTCCGCAAAGAATACGACGTCCGAATATTATTAGCGCTAATTTAAAAAAACGCCGGCGTTAAAAATAATTTAAGTACCACAGTAAATGCCCGCAAAAAATCGACGCCCGAATATAATTACTTAATTAGTACTAATTTTATGAACTACCATTGGTGAAATGTTATTAAAAATAAAATGACGAATGTCCGCAAAAGAATACGTCGTCCGAATATTATTAGCGCTAATTTTATAAAACGCGGCATTCAAACGCAATTTAATATACAACAGCGTATGTCCACGAAAAAGCATAGGCCTACTCCCGAAAACAATGGAATGTCCGCATAAGAAAATACAATTAACCTAGTCCAATGAAAAACACGTGAGAGTTTCAGTAACGAAAAAGCAGAATGCGTTACATTTAAAATAAAACAAGTTTTTAATTATTCGGAATAATATTTTTTTACGACTGACTAGGATTGAGTTACTCGGAATATCATATGTTTTGTTTCTGAACGTTCAATTAGGATAAGTTCAGAAATAATCGGAACTTCAATCATCGAAAATTTGATTCGACGGCGTCAGTTTAATCCCGCCGAAGTCTGAACAACTTGTTAGAACAAACTACAAAGTACTGTAATATCAAGTTAATAACGCTGTGTGTAAATACAGTATTCAGTTTTAGTGCAGTATTTTATTCATTTTTTTTTATTATTAGTTAATAATAGAGCGTCGATTTGTTCGGGTAATTAAATTGTGTAGGCCTACTCACTTACGAAGGGCTCAACAGCGGCCGCTGTTCCGTTGAGCGCACAAACTCCCTGAAATCTACAACTCGGCTGATTATGCGAGTAAAAAGCTTTAAATTCGGAATTACGTGCACGACGTGCAGTACTGTAATGTATTTATTTATTTACAGTACATTTCCTCTTTCGGATAATCGACACTATACTGAATTAACATATTAATTTGATTAAGTTTAGTTACAGTAGAACCCCTCTTAACCGGTCTGGTCGGGACCGAGACCCTGGCCGGTTACGAGTTTGGCCGGTTGATCCGAGGTTCCCGTAAAAAATAGATTTTAGTTCAAAAATAACCTACAGTACATATTTCATAAATAATAAAGGAAATAAGACGTTATTGCAACTGATTTTATTGTATGTACTGTACATACACACACAAACAAACACTAACAAATTAAATGTAAACATTTTAACTTCCCTCGCCTCCTTTTCTCCCCTCCTGTTTTCAAGCACTTTTGCTCTCACGAAATTCAGTAAAGGTTCCGAGAAATAAACAGATGAAGAAAGAGAAACAAAGGATGCCGCTTGGTTAATT
>JAGFPH010000328.1:127828-146987 GCA_018207615.1 Philaenus spumarius | reverse complement strand
TTAATTATAACAAAATAAGAAATATATACCTTAGTTAACATAAGAAAAAAAAAAAAAAAAAAACAGAAATCCTACCCTAACAATTACATATTCTTACACCTACCAATAAAACAACACAAACATATTCCTTATAAAACATATCTTATATTCTTAAATGAGCAATAATTGTATGTTTTTGCAGAATTTAATTTCGAAAACAGCTCTAAGGATTTCCTTGTAATTTGGTACATAAGTTATTTGTTACCCAAAAAGTCAGTTGGACTTATTGAAAATTACCGGAAAACTCGTTTTCTACATCTTTTTCTCAAATTAAAAAGTAAAATTTGTCCATTTAAAATACACAGCACAGCTGATGCATAATTTCTCCATTTAAAATACACAGCACAGCTGATGCATAAATGTTTTCAATGCCAGTATCATAATCAGATGTTTCCTTTAAAGTTGTGTGGTAGGCCTAATGTGTATCAGTAGTTACCATAGCAACTAATAAATATCATATAACACAGACGTTAAACAACAACAGCTTCTAAAACTTACCCTTTATTAATTAAGTTGTGAAATGTTATAGTCCTAACCTAAAAAATCCTATATGGTATTTACACTCATTTAGGGTACGTTAAACTATAAACAAACAACAATGTTTAAATACATTTACAATATTTAAACACAAACCTAACATACTTTGCAGTTTCCATGATGTTTAATACTGTACATTGAGTATGTTTATCACTTACATACCTAATATATACTTCAAAATAAAATAAAAATATATATATATATTCAATCGATAAAAACATATTAATTAAACATATTTATTAAAATATTTTAATAAAATAATCTTTAAAGATAATTTTATAATTTGCTTTATCGGGGATATAAAACAAAGCTAGAGTTTAGCTGATGGGATCATAACCAGATCGTAGATCGGCTTCCAGCTAGTCTTATTCTAAACAGTCATAAAACATAGAAACATTGTTATGAAACAGAAGATATGTTTTTAACAATCTTAAGAATTTACTTAACCTGTTAACAATTTTAATTTGATGGGGCAAGCAATTATAAAACTTCGGAGCAAGATAGGTGAAAAACTTTTTATATAAGGTAAGTCTAGGTCTTGGGACATACGCATTTAATCTATTTCTAAGGATTACAGCAGGGTTTCGAATATCTTCTCGTTGTTTGTTACCTTTATTATAATAAACTTTTAATACCTTATAAATATACAAATTCTTTATAGGTAGAATCTCAAGTTTACTATAAATAGGCAAAGCATGTTCCAATTTTGATTTATTATGTATAATACGAATAAATGAGTTTTGTTGAACAACAATTGCTTTCATTATAGTATTATAAGTGCCTCCCCATAAGGTTAAAGCATACTCTAACTTCGAATTTACAAAGGCAAAGTACAATGTTCGTAATAGATTCTGACTACAAAAGGGTCTAAGTAAATAGAAAATTCTTGTGTATTTAATAACCTTATTTTTTATGTAATTTATGTGAATCTTCCAACTTAGCCTGCTGTCAACAAATAATCCTAAGTATTTAATTTCATCTACAAGAGCAATGGGCAAACAGTTGCAGTTTGGTGATGTACAATTAACTTCATGGTATTTGAGCGATAAGTTTACACGTTTTTTATTATTTAAGTTAAAAATTAACGCTTGGGTTTTAGGGCTCAATTGCCAAACAATTGTCGGTAAACCAAAGTCTAAGTAAATTAATATCGTTTTGCATACTGATTTGTAAATCTTGAAGAGTTCTAGATCTGTAAAACAGTGAAGTATCATCCGCGAATGAATAGAGTGTTACAGCTTTAAATTTTTTTGTTTAGCATGAAATTGTGCAACTTTTGGAATTTATACAGTGATATTTTGAAATTACTTTTATTGGGTGGATATATGAAAAATAAATTTGAAATATCAAAACATACAGCTGTGAAACTCTAGATCAGGGGTCTCCAAACTTGTTTACTCTTGGGCCACATTGTAAATTTTTGGAGGCATGGCGGGCCAACAATCCAACATTATTTCAGTTTAGACTTTAGATAGTCTGTCTAGCCGTCTAGCTATGTATTTAAGTCATAAACATCTGTTTTATTCTGTTTATGGCAATCGCCACTTTACAATCAAGTTACAAGTTTTATATAACTTCTAATATAAAATTAGGTTAACTTGTAAAATTTAGAATAGTTCAGAAAACTGAATTAAAATAATTATTCTTTGCTGCAAATAAAATGTTTTCTGTAAAAGGAGTTTTCAAGTTGGCCTAATGAAAACGCAGGATGATACAAAACCAAATCATTGCAATGTACGGTAATACAAATTTACTTTATTGTATTTTAAGTTTTAATGAGGATGAGAAAAACTTGGCAATAAATGAGTACACAACAAGTCTGAAGCTTAAAAATAACAATAATTGTTGTTTAGTGAGAAAGCTGCATTTGTTTGCCACTTAAAATTTTAGTAAAGTTAGGGTCAAACTTTGTAGTTCCGATCATTGGGATTGATTTTAAATGTTCATCTGATAAGGAAAATCTGTATTAAGATTTCACAAACTTCATTTTTGAAAATTTTGCTCTCACTTGTAGGTGGATCCAAAAAGAAAAAAAAATAGCTTGAGCATGATGTTTGATGTTCTTAAAGTCTTTTTCTGTAGTAGTTAACGATAAAATTGCTTTAAAATATTATCAAATAAAAAATTGGTTTTTTTTTCAGTTTATAAGCTTTTTGCGGGCCGGGTAAAATTTGTTCGCGGTCCGGATGTGGCCCGCGGGCCGTGGGTTGGAGATCCCTGCTCTAGATTAAAAGTACGACAATTATATTAAGATTAAATAAAAAATTCATGTTTTTCTGATTATAATGATATATAAGTCTATTTTTTACTTTTAGTAAGAATTTTATACATATTTTTAAAAATATACATGCACGCCACCTTAACCCTCCCAGTGGCAGACTGCCCAAAGTGACGTTCTCTCAGGCGCAAGATGCAGCTATTTCGACAATTACCGAGAATTTGCATACATTTGAATTTTCGATTATTTAGTTCACTTAGAATTATCCAATCGTAATAAAACTGGCACCGTTGGAAAGAAAATGAATTAAACTTTAATTTTTGTATTTAAAACTTTTTTGTAAAACGTATATTTACATACGTAATCATCGTTTCAAAATTGTAGAATGTCAAACAGCTGTTTTCCGTGCGACATCGCGATGTTAAAGAACGTAAAACTTCATCATTTTGAACGGCCTGCAACTCCTCACAGTTGTCAATTGTCACAAAGATCATCACAGCATTGGATTCATTAGACTTATATCTTTCAAGTGGTATTTTTAAATCATCTGTGACTAGATTATGGTTATGAGTCTATAATTTAGAATAAAGGCTTGTTATTGGTCTAAGATTGGGCCAATAAAGAAGCATTTTGTAAATCGATTTTTACTATCAGAAATCGATTTATTCATAAGATGTTTAATATACTGTTTTAAAGAAAAAACTCCAACGTTTATTCTATGTTCAGTTCAAATAATTTAGGTGAAATTTAGTTGGCACAGACATAATCTAAACGAAGCGGTCTAACCATTTTACACTCTGATCTCAAAGTGTTCACTTGATATTTTAGAGAATTGAAAGTGTTTATAGTTTATAAAATAGTGTTATATTGTGTTTTAGTTATAAATAAATAAGTGTAGATTGTGTTTGAGTGAAATTAGGCTTATAACAGTGTTCTAATAAAACGGTAAGTTGAGAAATAACATAGCCTAGAAATAAGGTTTTAGGTTAAATTGCCGCTTTGATATTTGGATTTTTCACTACAAAATGTAAAGTTATTTGAAACTGGGTAGAATGCTATTCGATTCTACATTTCATTCTCGAATTTTTGGTATGAAAAAAACATCGTTTGTAGTAAAACATTTTTAGGCCTACTCACTTTGAACTTAGTCTGATTTGCAGGTTATGTAGTAAAAACATTCAAAGTGTTATTTTGAACTAAACAATTGTGAAATTGAAATATATTTTTACATATTTCTATTTAGAACTAAATTATAAAACTTTTGTGTATTTTGAAAAAAATTACAAAAATGTTTTACTATTTTTTATATAGGCATAAAGTTGTTTTTTTCCCTTCCGTTACTAAACATTTTTCGCTTTCTAAGCTAATAACTTTTACAATTTCAAAAGAAACTAATTTTTAGTGGCATATTTGAATTCTTTGAAGTTTCTTCTACAAAAGAGCTATAGAACACTTTTGGATTGGGGTTCATTTACTATTTTTGGAGAATTTTTAAAAATATGCTTGCAAAACGCTACAAACAGGCTTTTCAATTTTAGCTTTAACCATGCCACTTGGAGGGTTAAAAATGCCTAGCACTGAAGAGTATTATAGTCAGCTCTTTGAGGGGGTTAAAGATCTAAACATCCTAAATTATTTGTAATTTTCTGTTTTTTTCCTCACCAATTTCAAGGCATACACTTTAAATTAATGACATATACCTAAAAATTTACAGTTTCAAAATAAATAAAAGAAATCAGTTGATTTTCAAGAACAAATATTATATTGGTACAAGTGGAAACATCAATATCAACCATTTTATTTAACATACTATTTATGAAAGTCAATGGAAATTGTACAAAATTTGTATTCTAAATCTCAGTCTCAATCTTAATCTTTGTTCTTATAAAGCTATCATTATTGCTGACTTAGCTTGTTGGACATATAATCAAGATCTGTACTATGTACCCCCATCTAGTTTTTGTGGAAGTAACAGATGTTATGCCCGACTCAATCAAACCTGGTATGTCTGTGGCCAGACTGCAATGACTCTTAAATAGCATGGCAGTTTGTAATTTTATTACTGATATGTGTAGTAGCAGGGCCGATTTAGAAGTTAACAGCGTCCTGGCCATTCCATGACGAAGCGCCCCTCTCGCCACAGTCACATCACAGACTATATTCATTCCTGATAAGTCATAAGCCATCGCTCAGAGACAGGTAGCTGCTGCTATTGCCTCTTCTCTGCCACATACGCATGCACAACCTTTATAAATCTCTTTCGCTTTAATTTAAATAAATATATAATTTAGTGAGTATGGGATTGTATCTCTAAACGTTACTGTATAGTACTTGCATACTTAATTTTCATTTCCTTTTCTGCTATATTTTTATAAAATTTGGCATCCCCTTATCTCCTGCTCCCTTGGTCACATGCCCATTTAGTAAAATCTGCTATATGTAGTAGCTAATATGAGGTCAAGTAAGATCTCTTGCTTGTTACCAATCACATAGGTGTATTGATTGTTCAAATAAACTAAATTTACATTTTATTTTGTTTTTAGATATCTGTGAAGAAAACTGTGGATTCAAGTAAAGTTAAAATTTGCACCATTCAGCTGAGCCAAGGAAAAGTTTCTATCAAAAGAAGAGCATCATAAAATTTTTAAACTATTTTATTGTTTAGTGTGCTTCAGAAGTCTGGAATGGCAAAGTCTGAAAAACTCTCAATATACCTTTAAAAAGCAAAGGTAATCTGTGTATTGATCGTTAAAGTTACTTTATGCTTAAGAAAGTAAATTTATTTAATTGTAATTTTTTTAAATATAGATACTGTTTTAATTTTTCAAGTTTGTATAGTTAAGACATTTTGGCGTAACTTTACTATTTGACTCTAGCCTAATATTTTTGCAGACAACGACGTTGTTTTACATTCTACTATTAAATGTTGAATACAGGTAAACATACTGTGTGACTAAATATGTTAGGTTAGAACCTTTTAGGTATTTTTTTAATTATTATTTTTCCATTTCTGTTGCCATAGGTTAGCCTAGAGTTGAATAGTAAAGTTGCGCCAACATTTCTTAAGTGATCCTTTCCAAACTCATAATTATAATTTAACTTATTTTATTATGCTACATATTGAATAAAGGTTTCTGTGGGAAGTTGGATGGCAGTACATTTTGCTTTTACACAGAAACATTTAGTAAGTCATTGCACAAGTGGTCTCAGGAGAAATGCTATTAATGGCACTGCTCTCCTTAGCACAACACAGCTCTGTAGTAAACCCATTATGATTGGTCAGAATATCACCATACCAGTCTAATCGTATATGGACATGGACATGGACATACAACACATATGTTATGTTTAAAAACAAAATATTTACCTAATATTGTTAGGAAATCAATTTTATTGACTTTTAAATTTTTGAAGCAAATCTGAAGACATTGGTTGTTTGTATTAAAAAGATTACTTCAAAGTATATTTCCTTTAGAAATGCAACATGGTTTTCTCATATAAAACTAAGAAATCACTTTTTGCAGTGATCACAGTAACAATATGAAGAGATGTTTTTATCTTTAAAACAAATCAAGGTCACAACTGGTCAGCAGAGGCTGATAGGCCTAGCTCTATATAGCTAATATTTATTGTAGTAAAACCCAGGCCCGGGTGGCTACCTGCGATCGCAAGGGGTCCCCAGAAACCTGGAGGCAGAAAAAACTATGTTTGGAAAGAAGTTACTTTACTTGAGTTTACTGTCATTCAATTATTAGTTTAAAAGTACAACTGCAACTAATACTAATTAGTAGATTTCAATTTACCTTACATTTTATGAAAAAACAACAGTTAGGGGCCAATAGTGCAACACAAGTGGGTTAATTTCCGTTTAGTATAATTAATTGTAAGTTTCAGCACTTTCACAGTTCTAAAAAAATGAACTGAAAAAAAACGGACACCAGTATGAAGACTACGAAGCTGTTGACATATCAGACGCAGATAGAGACAATTAAGATTTAAGTAGATTTTACAGTCGTATTCAGGGAGAGAGTTGTTCGAGTTGTTTACCTTGTGTTTTTAAAAAGTCTATTAACTAGAAACTTGGTTTGGTCTTTTTTCAAATTTGTAGGTAACAATGAAGTTTGTAATGTCATTGTCTTGTACTCAGGTTACATGTGAAAAAGTTTTCTCTAAATGAAAAATCGTTTGACATTTTCTCTAACCCAAGAGCTGCTACCACCATTGATGTTAATGTCAGTTGAAAGATATGTATTTGTTACCCTTGACAAAAACTTATAGATGAATTGGCAACTTCAAATGAAGGACTTAGACTAAAATAACTTAAATAATTATGCGATTTGTAAGACACACCTGACGGGATCAGTTTTAAATGCACGTTCATGGTAAAGAAAATTGTTCGCACAGGCTTGTTTAGAAGTTTAGACAGTTGAAATGTACATTTATCAAAGTAAAACCACTCCTTTTATCAAGATTCAGGTAAAAACATAAAATATGATGTGGTAAAAATAAAATTCATTTAAAATATTGCAATCATACCTTAATTTTCAGTCAATAGTAGTACTTGTTTTTCAAAGTATGGCTACATGTTTCGCTGCCACAGGCAGCATCATCAGGCCAGCCAACAACACTAATACTAGTCCATTGTTTACATAAACATCACATAAACAATGGACTAGTATTAGTGTTGTTGGCTGGCCTGATGATGCTGCCTGTGGCAGCGAAACATGTAGCCATACTTTGAAAAACAAGTACTACTATTGACTGAAAATTAAGGTATGTTGATTGACTAAAGTAGTTCTAAAGCTAAGCAATGAATATAAAATATTGCACGTGCACACATATCTATCAGTCCAGAAATATATATGTTTTGATACTGGGGCTTATAATTACCAAATACTCCACCTTGGCATATTCAGTCTGATTTAGCAGGGAATTTCTGATTTCGGGTAAATTATCTTCAAGATAGATGGACATAACATTTTATTTAATTTCCCTAATTTAGTTCCCAAATTTTCCCTCTCTCTTCTATTAACATTGGGAACAATTCTCATTAGGTGTCTTCCTTGTTTTAGAGTGGGTAATAAATTTGTGATCACTTACGAGTCATTCAATTTTTGATTTTGAAAATAAATTGCATCAAGATACAACCTACATTAATCAAACCAATAGTTCAACTGAGGAAGAATAAGATTTTTTGATTTTAAAACTTTGAAAATGTTGAAAAAGTACTCCTGCAATGTGCAAATCACACTTAAAAGCATTCTTACTCCGGTAAGGGGGCCTACGATTTGGTAAATCTCCAGGCGCCTCCAATCTAGCCAGACCGGGCCTGGTCAAAGCGCTTGTAACCTTTTTGTTTATCTTTTTCTGGAGTTTGATTGTTTCCATCTTTAATTATATAAATTAATATGTATGTAGCCAGGTAGTATTAAATAAAAATACAATTCTTAACTTAATTATTTTAATAACATCCTAATAACAATTTCAAAATATGTTCTTAACATTTTAAAATGTTTTTTATTGACAATTATCAAAATAAATGAAAATGTAATAAAATGAAACTTAATTTTATAAAAATGCAGTGACTTTTTTTTATGACAAACTTGCTTATCATTCCCTGAATTTCATTAGAGGAATGAGGTAACATATAAATGAGCGGAAAATAGTTTATTTTAAATGTTACTTCAGCTCTATTTGGTTTATGACAATAGCTTCTATATATAAACTAACTAAATAGCATAAAATTTTTAATATTTTTGATTAAACCATACTTACGATTGTGATACTTAAGATTAAACCATAAATATTGTGTAAAATGAACTTTGAAACATCCATTCAATTAAGATTTTAGAGGGTGGTATCGGTTCCAGTAGGCATTTACCTACTAACTAAATAATTAATACTTTGTTACGGCTTTCAAACATTGGCAAGTTTATTATGTTTTTGAATCAGCAATAATATGAATAGAAGGAGAATGAAATGTCTAGGTCTCCTTTAGTAATTTTATCTATATAAAACTGACTATAAAAAAAAAAGACTTTTGAAAGTATAGAAACACTTATTACTTTGCATTTAATAACAAATCTATAAACAAGTAAGGTATACAAATTGTCATTTACAATGCACAAATTTCAACAAAAACCACATACAATTAACTTTTAACATTAGTTGTTCTATTCAAATAACATATAATTTTGTAATAAAAGTCAGATGTCGTACTACTTTATTTTAATAAATAAATAGAAACCAAAGTTCATATAATATATAATACACGGTCATTGAAAAAGGAAACTTGAGATATACAAAATCAATTTGTTTAGTTTAAAATTAAAATGATAAATTCTAAAGATTATCATTTTGTGAGAAGCAGTGAATTTGAAACATTGAACATGTGCATTAGTCTTTGGGCAATTGTCTGGGCCATCCATTCTTTATTTGTCAAATTTAGTAAAAAATCTATTCATACAATGGTTTTTTGATAAACGTAAATTACATATGTCCAACTACATATTATAAAAACACAAATGCTATTACACCTAAGCCAATCCATCATGCATTGACAAGAGAAAACTTGATTTTAAAACAATAATTAATTAATAACACTTGCTTAATGTAGCAAAATAATTGAATGTAGTTTTTGAAATTTTATCCTGAAAAAGTACAACTGAAGGTAAAGTTTGAAACATCAATAGTTTGAAAAATATTTTGTTGTGTATCAAAATAACTAAGGGATGTCAATTCAAAACATTTTCTTATGTATTCAGCTTACTTATTTCAGTAAACTTGGCACCTCACACATGTATATTTGGCTAATTCAGAAAAGTCAAAATTCAATCTAAAGGACTGATAGTGTGTTCTCCAATTAATAGTGCTTGCATAGTTTGGAAAAACTTACACTGTAGTGTAAAGGAATGTGACCTATCTAATTTTTTATGGGAATACAGAATTATTTTAGCTGGCGATTTTCTGCTCCAAAACAATCATATCAAACCCACTTTAAATAAGAAAACATTGGAAGTTTTTGAATTCTTCATTTTATAAAACGATGCTCAATTTTGGTTTTAATTTTAATTTATCTTCGAACATCATATTAATAGAGTCAATAAAATTGTGATATTGAAGTTCGTATAGTACCAAGGTTAATGCTGGCTGTTGGAAGATGGGATTACTGTTTTAGTAACATATTTTATAGTTTATTCAGGCTGTAAAAAAAGATTTTGCTTGGTTTTACCCTTTATTTATACTGTTTTGTAAATCTTAAAGCATTACCGCTTTAGTGGACTACAAAGTATTTTTATAGTAGAACTATAGCCTTTTTATAGTTTTAAAGGTGATACTTTTTGTTTGAATAAAAACTGATTTAGGAAATTAAAATTGATAACACATAAAGTTCAGCTCTGAAAGTACCCTGTTTCAAACTAATTTCTATTTACATAATTTATTCACTGTAGATATGTATAAAGTGTTTGTTTTAATAGATGACTGAAAACTATAATCCACCAAACATTTTTCGAGAATTCAATTTAGTAGTAATTACATGCACTATTGTAATAAAGAATTATAATGGATAACTATATTCTAAAATATTTTCAAAATTACAAAAATACTTTAAGCTATGGACAAATTGATACAAGGTCAGAAATAAATATTTGTGAAAAGTTAACTTGTTTATAATTATTTGCCATTCTACTGCTTTAAATAGAACACTAAAATTAGATAAAAATGTTGTTCACAAGTGTGAATTTAATGAAATATTTTTGCTAACCATATCCTTTTAGATTGAATTTGCGAGATTGTATTGTTTAATGACATTGTAAAACAAAAACAAATAGATTTTATGCTTTAAAAGGAAAAGAAAGCAGGTTTTATCTCTGTGCTTGCAGGTTTCAAATAATGTGATTTACTGAAGTAAATTTGATTAAATAAGAATATTTTTCCCAGTAATATTAAAATTATTTGAATCGTTTTTAAGTTGTTGGATCTTTAGAGTTTATCTGACAGCTTCATCTCTGATGAATGAGAGTATGACATATTATGATGCTCATCATAAAAAATCTAATTTCATTCAACAGTTTTACATCTTGTAAAACTTAAAATATTTCATCCTGACCTTGAATGTTGCACAAATATATTTCAAAATCAATAAATTAGGCCTTTAAAGAACAATTAAAAGTGGAAGCCTAGTTTTTTTTTGCCATAACATGTGTAATAAATTTCAACAACTGTATAATAAATCTAAAATAGCGATCTCTAAAAAGTTAACATCGACTAGACTCTAAAATAAATCACAACATTTGTATAGGATACATATAGGTACATTGACAATTAGGTAGGCCTACCTGATAAAGCATTACTGTAGTACTGTATCAGGAGTTGCTTTGAGCAATACAACAAAAAGGTACTATAAAGGTAGTCAGATGTCTAACATCAAATCTAGTCGTTAATGATAAGAGTACTTACACACAATTACTTTTCAAATTTTAAACAACACCGAGAACCTTATAAAAACAAATTACTTATCACACATTTTAACCTAATTCTTGACAGAAATTACCTTAAACATTTAAAAACTAGAAACAAATCATATTTAGTTACCTATTACTAATTATACTGTCTTATCAATACACACCAAGCTAGTAAATTCTCTTGCATGTCATTTAAGGGGAAACCATGGGAATGATTTTAAATGGGACCTATTGAATGGTAGTCGAGATCCTGTGAAAAATATAATATATGAAAGAAAAATAATACTATTTTCATTAGTGAGAATGTGAGGCCCTTTGCTCATGGGACGAGAGAGACTCGAAGGGGTTCCCTCTCCACTCGACTTCCTATGTAAGGTTAATGAGGATCCTTCCTCGAAGCGAGAGAGACTCAAACTGTTTAGAACGGAAGAAATCGAGCGTGACACTTTAAACGATGAGTTGTGTCTTGAAATGAAATTTGGTGTTTAATGTGAAATTTGTGGGAGAAGTTGAAAAACACCCTGTGTTATATAATCATACCCTCCAAGGAAGGGGTATACACAGAAAGAATGGAATGAAATTGCCAAAGAAGTAAATTTGTCACCTAAGAATCTTATTTCATTACACTTTTTCTTTAGTATAATTAAAGTTACATCATTTTATTATACATATTTTTTTTAAATCCATCAAATTTTAATTATTGAAGCCATTGATTATAAGGGTTTCATCCATATTTAGGTCACTCAAACTCTCATATTGAGTGACCTCCTGGATGAAACAATAATTGTAAAAAAATAACAGATGGATCATCTTTAACATTTTGATGTTATTTAAATGGGGAAAAGTTATAACTTTGATTGGCCATTATGTTGGATAGGGCCAACATACAGACCTCCGGTTTGCGCCAATCTTCTTCTTTTATCAAGATCTTTAAAATGAGGTGTCACTCAATAGGGGTTCTCATTGAAAACTTTTGAATTACACCCAAAATACCCCATTTTTGGAAGAGGGTTTGAAATTTACGATACACCAAAAAACTCCAATTTTTGTTCATGTTAACAATCCCCAAAGCAAATCTCTTTATTTTCATTAATACAAAAAATAATAGAGAAGGGGACTTTAAAGACACCTGGTATATATCACAGAGCCAGGAAACTGAAAAAAAAACTTACATTGAAGCAGATTTGGACATTTTCTCACATTTTTGTAAACCCTTGGTTGATAACAGTTTTCTTATTTCTGGTAAATATTTCTCGCTAATATTATTTTTATTAATTCACATTTTGTAATGACTTTATTGCCTGGAATGTAGCTCCTTTTATTGCTAGTGTGCTAGGCTTTTAATTTTCTATTATGTCTACATGGAACAGCACTCATTGGAATGTATTGTGATTCAGCATTTTGTTCTTGAGGCCATAATTTATTTCAGGCTCTTTGCTTTTGGTAAGAGTATCCCGAGCATGTAAATGCTATCTTAAAAGTTTTAATGAACTGTACCAATGAAGTTTGTAGCGGTACGACGACCCCGCTGAGTCTGTCGTTTCAACGCTTTTGAGAAACAGTCACATCAATGTTTCTTTTTATGCCGCAATTGAATCCGTATTATCGACAGTCCGGATTTTTGATGCTTTACTGTACTAACAATGAACATAACACTACTATTAAAAGCAAAATTTCCATTCTACAATGTTGACTGTACATTCATCATAGTGTTTTTGTTTTGCACGAGTGTTTTGGAGTGATAACATGCTGGGTAAAGTTCGGGAGAGGAGTGGCTTAGTTTTATTAATATATTTGTAGAAAAAAATATAACACTGCATGAGAGCTAAATGTTGTTTTACCGAAAGAAAGATTTGTTTTCAGTTTTAACATTGTAGCCTACGGATTAGCAGACGTTTATTTATAAAGATTTGTTGATATTTTCACCACAAAATTAGAGATTTTCTTTTGTTTTGCTCTTTATGTGTAAGTGAACTAATTGTGGCATTAAATACTTGGGCATTCTAAAACTTAAATCAGGCAACAGGATCTCGAAACCATTTTTTTAAAGGATTTCTACAACTTAGGCTTGTGGTATCATTACTAAAACGTTTTTCTTATGTATAATATCTAAATTTATAAAATATTGATATTTAAGCAAGGTAGTCATAGTCAGGGAGGTTATTTCACTAAAAGACATATACCATCTCTAGATTTAATATTAATATCCTAATGCTAATCTCTTAAAATGTTACAATATGAACAATTTTATATCTATGCTTACTTACATTTATTGAGATCATCAGTTATCTAGATCTAACATTGACTTAAAGGAAGCAAATTTTATAATTTTAATTTCAGAGGCAAATATTACCTTTTCAATGAAGAAAAAAAAACTTGTAGGATGTAAACACACATTCCTAAAGTATTATAAAGCATGGTAAAGTAATTTTCTTTTGAACAGTAAAGGAAGCAAAATTTAGTCATGCTTATATCCTCTCTCAGCCAATGTTGTTTTACTTCTAAAAAACAAAAATCTAAATTTCAGATTTACATTGGCTCAATTACTTTTCAAAAAATTAGCAAAAACACAATATAATCGAAATATTATGTCCATAAATGTTGAAACATTGTTTAATGATAATTGAGCAAATAAGTTATAGTTTTAATAAAACTTTTAAAAATAAAATTTTATAGATTTTGAAAATCACATACGCCTGTGAAGTTAGGTGGAACTGCTCAAACTCATCAGATACACTTAAACTCCCTTCAAAATGGAGCATTATGTTTATTATATTCACGCGTATTAGTGCTATGGAGATTGAATTGAACAATCCACCACTGTCCTTGCTTCCACCACATTGTAGAGAGAACTCGGTTAAAACTTAAAGAACATTCTGTTCCAACATCATTCTTCCCGTCACCACTATTCTTGTTCAAACTCAAGCAAACACTCTTTCAGATTAAAAAAATTAAAAGTTCAAGGAACAACAGAACTTCAACAACACCACCTCAAAAATTGCTCTGTAAATTCAATTGGTTTGGTAATGATTTACTTTCTTCACTACTACCATAGGAAATTTAACAAAACAAGGCAACCTGCAGCAATAATGACAGCGTTGGAAACTATTCACATTTAGTACCAGGACATTTTGTATATCTACACAGAAGGCTAACTTAAGCCAATGAATCATATTTTCAGGAGCAGGTGTTTACATTTCACAAATAGAACACAAGTTTTATACGCCACGTGTTCGTAAAGTAAGTACAGTTTCATTCTAGTGCAGCCACAGCTCTGCAGTCGATGTTCCGCGCATGTGCGCTAGTCTTCCTTGTTCACTGGCTCTCAACTGAAACCATTTTTTTGCTTTAGTTGTATTTTTAGTTTGCTGTATATATTTGAAATGTTTAAGACAATTACTGATCTCGCCAACTGTGAGATACGTGCTGTAATTCGATTATTGAACTCAAGGAAAGTGAAACCGGCCGAAATTTATCGTCAAGTTAAAGATGTTTATGGTGAAGACGCGAAGAGTGAGGGAATGGTGAGAAAGTGGGGCAGAATGTTTAATGAAGGTCGAACAAATGTCCAGTCTCGGAGTGGTCGGCCTTCTGTTGTCAACTATGATTTGGTAAGGAAAGGTGATGAAAAAATCCACGAGAACAGATGTCTTACAATGACAACGCTTTCAGACGAATTTCCGCAGATTTCACGAACTGTTTGGTACAAAATTGTTACAGACCGCTTATGTTATCACAAGGTGTGTTCTCGATGGGTTCCAAAAATGCTCACTGATGTTCAAAAGACCAATTGACTTGGCAGCGCTTTGACATTTCTCACATGGTATAGTGAAGAGGGAGAGGACTTTTAAACCAAATTGTGACAGATAATGGAACTTGGGTTCGTCATGTCGCCCCAGAAGACAAGCAATAATCAATAGAGTGGAGACACACTCAATCGCCGAAGAAACAAAAGTTCAAAACGACAATTTCACTACAAAACATCATCTGCTCTGTGTTCTGGGATAGGAAAGAGGTTTTGCTTACTGAATTTCTTCCCAGAGCTGAAACCATTAATGCGGCACAATTTTGTGAAACTTTGAGAAAACTACTGCGTGCAATTCAAAACAAACGGAGAGGAATGCTCAGTAAAGGAATTGTATTGCTCCATGTTCGGCTCCATACTGCTGGTGACACTCAATCAGTGATTCAACAGTTTCGTTGCGAGCAGTTCGATCACCCGCCGTACAGCTCAAACTTGGTGCCGTCTGACTACCACTTGTTCCTGTACTTGAAGCGCTTTGAATCTGACGATGAGGTGACAAATGCTGTGGAGTCTTGGCTATCGTCACTGGCGGGAAATTTCTATGAAGAAGGTGTAGAAAAGCTGGCCACTCGCTATGACAAGTGTTTGAACATTGGCGGAAACTATGTAGAAAAATAGTTTAAGGTATGCTCTTCATGTAAAAATAAAATTAGCTTGATAAATATTGTTTTACTAGTTGTACTTACTTTACGAATGCGCCTAGTATCTCCTACCTGGAGCCAAGCACATGATTTGCCTTCTTACAACACCTCTCTTAGGAATTGTAACTTAGAAACAATTATCTTTCTTCCATATATATACTCAAAATATCCACGAAATGCTACAAGAATTGGCCAAATGAAAATTTTACTTGGAACAGATTATTTTGGTATATAACCATCTTAGAAACTGAAGGAGAAAATTCAGAAATTAATACCAACCAACCACCAGTACTAACAATCCTTATTTCCCCAATTCTGCCTCAAATATACAACAAACATCATTCCATCAGCTTTGTCTGTTGCTGGACGCCATACTAAGAAGTAAGTAAAATCTATTTTAGACAAACTCATGTGCAATTCTTTTCTATGTTATTATGTTTAATTTCTCAAGCAATTTCAAGAGCTTAATTTTTGTTAGAACCAAGTAATAGCTCTTGGAAACATATTTGTCCTAACTGTAGTTTCACTGAAAACATTTATTTTTTTTACTTCTAAATCTGTCTACCAAGTATCAATATTTGTTGTGTATATTGTAGTCTCAAAAGAAAAAAAAGGCAGTTATGTTTACCTATTTGACCATATTTATTACAGATATTATATAAATTAATTTTAATACTTCTAGTATAACCTAGGTGTTTTAACTATCATACTAATTTACATTTTGTTTTAAGCTTTTAAATGAGGGTAAATTTGTATCTTCACACGTTGCTGAAGATTCATAAACTTAATAACATAACAGTAATTAATATTATAGTCTAAACATTTATTAAACATATAATTTACTTAATTTAAGTATTTCTTTAAATTCGCTTAATAAATCATTTTAATGGTAACAGAAAATAATCTCTATTTTTTTATTTTATACTTGTCTTCAACTATACATTTTTAGAGTCATGTAAAGACTAATTACATTCATTTTATAGTTCACAGAGATGTGTGCCTCTTTTACAAGTCCTTTTGTAAATCTACCATCAATCATTAGTTTTAACACAGATTTCATCTGAAAATATATTCTACATTAATAAACTACTGGAAGATAAATGAGCCTAGGGTGATGGTATTCCAATGAGTCTGACACATAGTTTTATGAGTCTAGAAATATTTACATTGATTTTAAACAGCTAACTGAAGCAGACATTAATAAAGCAATAATCATTATTCTAATTAAACTATGAACACCATATAATGGAACAAATGTTCTTATATCTTGGAGAAAAGTGTAACACTAAAAATGAATTATATTTTACGTCCATTTAGTCATCTAAAAAATCTTTATACTACATTTTAAATAATTTATTTTGTTTGTCGCCATTCCGACTAGTGTTATAAATTAATATAATGTTACAACTTGCCATCGTCAGTAGTCAGTTGCCGCATTATAAACCAACAGCTGATTTGGCTATTCAGCCATTCTCAAGTTATTGGAGAACATCCTCCGTTGTCATGGAACACTTAACCAAACACATTCACAAACATTTAAATAAAAGTGTTCTCCGATAACTTGAGAATGGCTGAGACTACTGACGATGGCAAGTTGTAACATTATATTAAACATTTAAAGATTGTTTACTATAAAATATTCTCAACTATTAGATTCAACAAATTTTGTATAATGTTTAAAAAACCTTTTGTCCATACTTCTTGAAAGACTTAAGAAGGGCTAATAAATAAATATTGAAGAAACTAAAAATTACATAGTTTTTCCATATTCGTTGGTGAATTTGGTAATAGCACACTTATTAGTTTGTCCCGCTAAAAATTCATGTTAGATTTCACTTAGCTAAGCACTGAATATTGTTAGTAAAATCATGCATTGAAATTTTAAAATAGTGTTCACTGAGCACAATAAGTTGTTCCGTATTTGTCTATCACAAAATAAAGTGATGATTCATGCAAGACATGGAAAATGGATGGTGACTTGCCAAAAATCAGCACAACCTCTGAGTCATCTGAAACTTAAGAATTGATTTTAGCATTAAGTTGTAATATATATTATTTTTTCTCTGTTCGAAGTTATTATTTATTAATGATGGATGTTCAATTTTATTATTAATTATTCGGACATTTGCCTTCAAATAACGTAAATTTATATAGTAAAAATAATAATTGCAAAGTTAGAGTTCAACAAGGTTCACATTTAATAACATTTTACTTTTATAACTTTATTACATTTATAATGGGCTAAACATATCTATTAGTTCATTTAAAATTCAAACTAATTCCCTATCGGATGGTGTAACTGTCAAAACAATCGGATGAAGGATAATAGCTAAGTTAAAAGGTAATGACAACAAATGTCCATACAATATTGTAGTATTTACTGTGTTCGTATAGGATGCCGAGTTGAACAAACCAATTAGTACACATAACTTAACTGTTATCCTTCATCCGATTGTTTTTACAGTTACACCATCCGATAGGGAATCAAAAGGGCTACAAAAAAGGTGTCCTGACATTTTTCGTTAAAATGTACGGTTTTGGAGTAATTTAGGTTTGAAATTTTCAAACAGCCGCCATTTTGAAACGCATGATTGGATTTAATCGTTTATTTTTTTTGAGGTATATCATTGACAGCTTAAACTTCATGCCAAGTTTGAACTCAATCAGTCAAACCGTTCTCTAGATATGAATTATTTTGTACAAAAAACAAAATGGCGGATATCTGGAAAACGAAGCGTTTTCGGACCTATGTTAATAGGAACTTTTTTCATTATTTTCACCAGTAGAACACGTCCTGCAATTCTTTCCGTTTCTTCCTGATACACCCTGTATATAATATAGTATATATATTATCAAGGAGAATTATATTTAATACATCATCAAGTCTGTGTAGTCTTCATAATGTATTAAAAAATATAATCCAGGTCAGCTTGAGCAAAACTCACAGGAGCATGATACTTCCTTCGTTAAAATCTGAAATAGCAAAATATGACCTCCGAGTTTGTTCAGGCATATTAGTGTTCTCAAAACATGTGAATGGTTAAGAAACATTTTATTCTAGGCTATTTATTATTTCCCCCAATGGGCTGGATGTTTGCTTCCAAAGGGAATTCCTATTTGTTAATTCTCCCGTGAGACATTTAATTAGCAAAAACAGAAGCGGAAATAGTTTTCCTCTGCTGCAAGTATACTATGCATTCAAAATTTATTGTGATTTTTAAGATATAATTATAAATTATAATATGCTTTCATTTTAGTATTGAAACTTTGTCTGAAGGGTTGTTACAAAAACTCAAGTCATTAGAAAGTAAATTACTTTAGTCTTAATGGTGTTGTTCAGTAAATCTGCTCCGAAAAAATGTAAAAAATACTTTATTTTACTTTCTCAGTTCAATAACAAACCATTTAATTTCTGTTTTACAGTATACAGAGGCACAGACTAGATATAATAGTA
>JAGFPH010000328.1:117266-127818 GCA_018207615.1 Philaenus spumarius | reverse complement strand
TTAACACACAAATTCTGTTATTTATGAAAAATAAGCCTGATTTGGTTCGAGTTATCGGAAACAATTTTAAATATGCTAATTGCAATTTAAATTTGAAATGCATTCAAGATTTCACAACACTGTTGTGGTTGTTTTATAAACAAATTGTGATTAATTACTAGTCTAGCTAATCTTTTCAGATGTGCAAATTAAATTTTAAATTTCAAGAAATAATAGCCTTCCATGTCTCGCAATTTCCATGATAGCTTTACATGTAAATTGCTACTTGATTCAAATATTTCAAACGTGTCCAAGATCCCTCAACTTTCATAAAATTTTTTTAATACAAAAATTGTAATTTAAATTGAAAATTAATTACAATTTTTGTATTAAAAAAAGTTTATGAAAGTTGTGGGACCTTGGTCAGGAATGAAATATTGGAATCAAGTAGCAATTTACATGGAAAAACTATCATGGAAATTGCGAGACATCGAAGGCTATTATTTCTTGAAATTTAAAATTTAACAAATTGCAGTATAATTCTGATATTTCTTTAAATAAGCACAATCAAGTTCTCACAAATTGCATACAAAACAACGACTTGTAATCCTACCAAATATTTTCTTCTCCAAAACTTATGTCACGAGGTGGTGAGATATGAGTTAACACCTAATATAAACCTAATATATGGCAGACAGATTGATTAGGTGTATATGTCAAATTCGTTATTTAGTAGAAAAAGCTTACATCACACACAAATAAGTACTTAGTAGTTAAAAGTACACTTCTAACTTTAGTCTTCACGAGTTTCGTTACATATATTCGTCAAAATCTTGCACTCAGATTGTTTTATGGGAAACAAAGCTGGCTCAAATGCCATTTTATTACTTGCAATTTTTGACATAAGTATTTATTAGTCCTTTGTTAAAAGCAGGAAACCGACCCGACCAGATATTTTGTGAAGTGAAATCTTTTGGTTTTATTCTACTCACTCACACGTCTTCAAATAAACATAATACTTACTAGATGTCTAACATATTAAGTTCTTATTTTATTTCCCCAAGTTGTTAAACAATAAAGTGTCTTACCTGATTAGCCCTGAATTCTTCAACACGATCTTTTGAAAAAATAATCACAGGACCAACATTTTCAAATGATAGAACAATTCATACAGGAACGAAATACATGGTTTTGATAAGCATTTTATCGGTACTGTAAAATGTGAAAGATAGATGCAGGGAAATGATAAATCGAGGAACAATCAATCGAGAATATAACATATAAGATTTTCTTAACTTTATACATTTAATAATAGAAATGTTTGTACCTTATAGTCCAGGTCCACTTATTCAGAATCAACAGCAAAGATCCAACAAGCGTTGGGGAAAGGCTCGGGCTAGTCTTGTGAATTATCACTGTTGGAAACATTTTGACTTGAAGATCCCAAGAGAGCTGAAAGCGTTGTATGCGAGTCTGCCATACCAGATGATAGGTTTCCCCGAGGACAATCTTCTTGTATGTTTAGGTAAGGAGATTGCTGAGTAGGTAAATCTAAGAGATCTAATGTTTCTGATGGTGTAGATGGACCTATAATATTACATAAATATAAACAATCCTAGTGTTTTATTTAACTTTGTTTATAAAAGCTAGATTTTATTTATAATAAAAGCTAGTTCACTAGGCTTCAATACTTTGAAAGGAAAAACAAACCCCTTTAAATATTATCACTTATTTGTCAGTCAGTCACAATCAAATTTAGCAAAAATGTACAAACCAATCACAATGAGCTTGTGACCTATCTCAAAAATATTTCATAATAATGTTTAAGGGTTCAATGTTTAATTGCCCAAAAAATAAATATTTAATGATGTTGTCATGTCTAGTATCATTTCAATGTTTTACTTAGGGATACCAAAATATTTGTATAATTAAATGAAATACAGTTTTCAAGATAATCACTAAAATGTTGCTATACCTCCTCTAATTTCTAAACTACAGCTCAAATTAAAAAAAAAACTATTAGGTTAGAGGTATTGATATAATATTTAATAAAACTATAATAGCAGACTCAAACTTTTATACAAACATATCCATCCACGAAACAACAGAAATTCTAAAGGATCGCCTAACTGAATTCAACCTTTTAGACGTAGATAAGCTTACCGAGTTAATCAACATTGTGTCTGTGATACTGGACCAAAACTATTTCACTTTCGACAACAAAAATTACATCCAAAAAGAAGGTTTGGTCATGGGTTCGCCACTCTCGGGGCCAATGGCAGACATCTATCAACCACTTCAAGAACACACACCTCCTTGTTTTAATAGAATACACAACCAAATCATATATTATATAGGATATGAGGACGACACATTCATAATTTTTGATGGTACTGTTAGACTGTTAGAAAATCCAAAAAAAAACTATATGAACAACAGTAATAGTCACATGAAATTCACATGTGAAACAGAAATGGATGCACAACTTAACTTTCTAGACCTAACCGTAATAAAACAAAAAGACAAATTCCAATTTAAATTTTACAGGAAATCCACAACCACAGACATTACAATACATTCCACATCGCACCATTCCATGACTCAAAAAGCAGCCACTTATAATAGTATGTTGCATAGGCTTATCACAATACCACTTGAACAGAAAAACTTATGAAAGAGCTAAATACAATTAAATATATTGGCCAAGCAAATATAAGGAGTCTATGATAAATGCCTTATTAAATAAAAAACAAAACAAAATAAAAACATTAAATCTTTAAAAACCGGGGAAAACCACATATATAACTTGTGAATATGGTAGCATACTACCGAATATAATTTCAAAAAATTAAACGTCATCACAATATTTCAAACAAATAATAACATTCAAAAACTTCTCTTAGTCAAAAACCAGACAGGGATAAGAAAAATGAAACTGGAGTAAGTTATAAGTTAATTTGCGATGAATGTGATTCATTCTACATAGGCCAAACGGGAAGAGCGTGCCACCAAAGATTCAAAGAACATTTGTCGAAAAAGAACATAGATGGAAATAAATCTAATTATGCACGCCACCTAGTAGACAAAGACCATAGCTATAAAAATTTTGATACCAACTTGATACAATTACATATATGAAAAAAAATGGAAAGTTATGGATGCTGGTGAAGAGTACGAAGTATACAACAGCGAAAACCAAGTAATGGTCGACCATCTTCATTTCTCATCAAACACGCTCTATGACACAGCCATCAATCTACAAGATAATGGCTAATATACTTGATTACATAACCACGAGACAGCAGTTATCCTTGAACCACCGTACGGGATGCATCCCACGCTTAAAATAAATATTTATTAAATGTTTGACGAGCCTATAAGAGTGATAACAGTTCTGATGATGGAGTAAATCTCCGAAACGTGTCATTAAAAGGAAAAAAGGAAGTCACATGACGGACACATAAGAAAGTATGTAAATCTTTATTTTATAAAATATGTTTTGCATTCATGCACAGTAATATTGTTTGGGAGGCTTCACATCCTTTAACTCTTCCTCTAACCAACGTATAATTTATTCCACCTACCGTTATGAAAAATGAGTTTATGATGTGCTAAAGCATTGGAGTTATTAATATAATTTTGTTAAAACTTTTGGCACCTAAGTCTAACTCTCACTTCTCCAGTTAATTTAGTTTTTAAATGGTTCCCAGAAACAGTAATTCATTACAAATATAATGTTAGAATTTTTAAATTGGTATGTTGAAATCACTCTCACTTTTAACATCAACTACAATTAGCAGAGATACAATGTGGAAAGGGATTACAGATAGTTTATTAAATTAATATTACAAAATTAGTACAAATGAATATTAAAAGATCTCAGGTTCAAAGTTTATAACTTTTGTAGGCTAACTGGTTGTAATGTCTTTTCAAGTTAATATTGTAATTCAATAAAACAAATAAAATAGTTAGATATGAAACACTGTTACATTATGAGTTCGTATTTTAGAGTTAGGCTAATGAAGGATGATTTATAGTTATGGAATTATTGAAATGATTAACAAGTGTGGATCTAAATTAAAACAGGTTATTTATAACAGATCTTTTGGCCTGATTTGTTGAGGTTATGGAAGTTGTTTGGTAGATAAATTTAATTTTGAAGAAGCCTGAAAGTTTTATGCAGAGAAAAAACTGGATTTAACTCACCCAAAATGGCTGGAGGTGTATTTAGTATTTTACCAATATTTGCTTTGTAATAACTGCAGGTATGGTGGTAACTTAATTCTTTCTCTTGATGTTTTAATTTTTAATTATTCAATTTGTTTCTGACAGGGAAATAGACAACTGTCATCCACAAAGGACCGTGCAAGAGTCCCTCTAATTCAGAAAAACATTTTTCTCCCTTCTCAACCTTTTTAATTATCTTTTCTACATTTGGGTTGGCCTAATCATAAGCCTATATTGTTTTATAACATCATGGTGAATGATCTTATATTAATGTTTGAAATGGGATATAAGATAATGCTGTGTATTTTTCTTCTTGGTGCTATCAGAGACTGATCGTTTATGAAATGATCCCTGAATGATATACCTGCTGCTTATTATATAAGCCAAATTTTTGTATCATTACACAAAGAACAAGTTATGCTTAAAGATTTTCCATAATTTCATATATAGTAACTTCAATAACACCACCACTGAATGATTTGGTTGATTGTAAATTACAATACGATCTTTCAGTTTAGAAGTCGAAGGTCTTGCATGAACCAATAATACTCACCTCACTGTTGTAGGTAGAAGTTGTTTGTATACCTTTAAAACTTTTTAAAACTATCGCTGCAATTGAAAATATTGTTAGTAGTCAAATGAGGGTTGTAATAAGATTTCTATAGGCAGACTTTGTGAGGGTATGGGAGCGATGTAATGAGTGAAGGTGGAAGCAATGGTGTTTTATGTTTGAAAATGGCAGCATCAACGTTCAAGATGAGGAATGAAGTAGATATGGTAAAATGTTATAACTGACGAATTAGTGGGCAAAATCAATAAAAACATTTCTGAGCTGTCACATGAACTCCTCCAAGTCTCCGCCAATTGCTTCATGAAATTGTAATGAAAAAGATAGATTATCATTTGATTTCCATCTGTTGGATTCCAAAAACCCTTCTGCAAATTTTGTCTTACATAAAAGAGTACACAACATCACACTTTATTTTCTACAATTTCCTTAGCAGAATGAGTACCAGAATCTTACCAGAATCAAGGACAGTTGCTGGAGGTGTCATTGTTGAAGAAACACACTCTACTCCAACACCAAGGTTAGCAGCAACCTACGCAGGCAAATAAATATAACTTTATTTTGAATGTAACAATGATGTAATTAATTCATACAATGGTTTCCAAAAAATGAAAAGTATTATAGGAACTCAACCACATTATTTATACAATTTATTTTGTATCTTATGTCCTTGGTTTTACTGTCATTCTAGAGGCACACAGTTTGAGTTTTTTATTACTTAATGATTAATAAATACAGTACATAAATAAATATAATGTATGATTAATGATTAAAAAGTGCACTATAGTAGCTAATATAAAAAATAGTGAGGACCATGGTATACAACTATCCTTCTTTGATGTTACTCATGTAAGCTTTCTTTGGTGCCTCTTGTAATAAGAATACATAAACTGGATCCCAAATATGATAGGAAATAATATGTCAAAAATATAAAAGACTGCATATATATATGTAAGTTTTTTTTCATATGTGAATATTTTTATTGAAGTGATACTTGCTTTTTAACCCTCGGTCGATCGAAGTCCATCACAATTGACACAGAAAAAAAACTTTGGCTGTCATTTTGTAATGTGCCAACTTGGAACCTTCTCCTTCAAAGTTGTCACTGACCTCACCTCTCTTTACGGACCAGTAGAGAAAATGATTTTGTGCAGTGCACAAGTGTCGTGTTCTGACCGTTTATATTACATTGATACAGTGCGACCACTTAAGTTTAGTTTGTCAGTTTGTATAATTGTTATACAGTTGACTTGTCTTGTATTACATAAAAATGTATTATATTGATATGTTGTGATCTTTCTTTTGGTAACCCCAATAGATTTTTTACAGTTTCTTGTATAATTGTTTCGGAAAATGGCAAAACGATATACTGATTTTCACTTGGAAGCTTCAATTGACAAAGCTCTTGGTGGATTCCATTCCTGTAATTGTCATTTGAACAAAATTTTTTTGTTCTAGTTTTATAATTTTGATCTGAAATTGTTACAATAATGTTTTCATTGTAAAAAAAATTGTTTATATACATATTTCAATACAGTACTAATTTTTCAAGATGGTTAATTTGTATAAATAAAAGAAAACTAAACAAAACATATGCTCCTATCATTTAACCTTAAAACAAAACTTTAACTTACTCTAAAGAACAAAGAAATAAAAAAATAATAGTAAAATGACATTCAAACATTAAGTCAGTTATAATTTCAATTATTTTAATATGTCTGAGCTATGTCGGTATCAATGCAATTCACCCAAACTGTTCTAGTTTAACTTGTATTTACATGAAACTACAAAATTTACAATTTCACTTTTATTATTTTTCAGCCTTATTGACAATATAAATAAATATTTTTACATAAATGTATATATGTCATGGTACAAAATTAGTAACTAGAAATTAAAATAAAACCATTTTAGGAGGCTAATAAAAATATCACAACCAAAACGTATTATTCTGATATACTAATAATTAATTAATCTAGGTACTGATATATTATAATTGAAGTCACGATTAAGTGACTAAGTGCGACCGTTGGAAGGTTTTACATGTTAAAGTCTGCGATTTTTATTTAACCATCCCGCAGCAATAAACAACGATAGTGACCAAGATGGGAATAAAATGCTATATAAGATTGAACTTTTAAAAAGTTTTACATTTGATTTTGCCCCAGAGTTTGTCACTTTTAAACAATGTTCTCAGACCAAACTCATAAAACTGTTGAAAATCTTTGCACATAATTAGTTTCAAAAATGTATTTCTTATTTAAATTTTTAAACCAAATTTACTGAACAACTTTTTAGAGTGTGAACCTAAATTTAGAAGCTTACATCATTGTTACTGTCAGAACAATCCTGTGACTCTGTGTCTTCCAAAGCTTTTATCTGGTGATTCATGTAAGCCTTCATCTTCTTTAACATGAAATCAGGAACTTCAAAACCTCTCAGTTCATGTATTAAAAGGCTTGGGCTGTTTCTGAAAAGCACATTTTAAAACAATAAATCAAATATGTTTAAACGTAAAGGTTTATTGGATTGGATTATCTCTCTAAATAGAAATTAATGTTTCTTTGTTTTCTATAGACTCAAAAAATATTCCACCGATTTCACTAAATATTTTACAGTTTATTCATACCCTTGACAGAAGTGTTTATATGTTACATATACTACAGTCCAAGGTGTTGAAATGGGGTTGCTACCCCTATACAATAAATATAAATTAAACAAACTTCCTACAAGCTGTAGCCTAAAGCTAAAATTATGTAATATAATTTTTAAATAATATAAAAACCAATTTGCAATTTGATTACTAAAGTCAAAGGGATGAAATCGAATAACTACCCTTAAAATTAAATAATAGTCCATACACTTATTTTTTCTATACACTCAAAAACTATTCAACTAATTTCACGATTTACACATATTAGTACCAGGCTTGTTTAGAGAATATGGTCACTACAATAAAAGAGAATTAAATGGAGTAGATTTATTATTTGCTATACAATAAAAATAATTTACACTAACTTCCTACAAACCATAATGCTAAAATGATTTAATATTATTCTTAAGTCATATAAAAAAACCATTTGCAGTTTGAGTTTTTAAGTCAAAGGGATGAAATGGGCTAAGAACCCATTTTTTCTTCATGCTCAAAAAACATCTTAACAAATTTCACAATTTACACTTATTAGTAGCAGAATTGTTTAGAGAATATGGTCACTACAAACAAATAGATTAAAATGGGCTAGCTACCACTATACAATAAAAATTAATTGCTCTAACTTCCTACAAGCTGTAAAGCTGAATTTGTGTAATATTATTCTTAAGTGACATAAAAACCATCGATCACTTAAGTCAAAGTAATGAAATGGGATAGCTACCCTTAAAATGAAATCAAGCAAAAGCGAAGCTTTGTAAAATGTATTATTTTTAATAATAATACATAACTCTAAATTATTAATGATTAAATTATACATTCCCATCATTAATTTATTCTGACCTTATAAATGAGTTTGAATTTATATTTTTGTATGATTTTTTCCCAAAAAACAATTCACATTTAAAATATTTGCATAAAAACTTTTAAATAAAAATGTTTTGTTAATTTTAAATTAACTCCCATATGCTAATTTTAAAATTACAACAAACCCTCTAAATAAAATCTATAAATCTAAAATGCTTTTATTTTTGAAATTAGTAGGACAAATTCACAGTTTCAACTAAATACTTGGAATTTTCTACTACCCGTTGCCCAAATATTGCAAAAGTTTTAACCACAGTAAAAATATAAATCATAGGAATTAAAAATATTTTTGGCATCCCTTTTTTGGGTGTTTTTGTCCTACCTGTACTCATCACTATTGGCGAGTTCTCTTATCTCTTCTAACAGCATTATATAAGACTTGGAATTAGGTAAAGGTATTAGATTTAACTTTTGTGTACTCAACCAATCTACATCTTCCTGGTCACCACAATATTTGAATAACTGCGGATGTTTTATATAAAGCCGTACTCTTCCTAAGACATGTCCTAAGCCCAATAACTGTAACATAAAAATATTTGTATTCAATTATCAGACAACACTTTACAAAACCTAAACGAACTACATGGTGAGTTAAAATTATGTTAGCTTGAATGTCAATAACATTTCACAGCTGTTTGGTCAGATGTGCAAAAAGAAACAATATGGTTTATTCAACTGATAAGGTTTGTAAGGTAGGGTGGCTGTTTTTACCTATTGTTTACTAATGTTTATAGGTAAGTTTCTAGTAGGTCGACACAAACTACAGGCAACAGACTAACATTAGAACAAAGAATATAGGTTACAAACTTAATACAATTGTAATTATTTCCAACTGTAAGCCGTTAAAAGTTTGCAGAACGATTTGCATGTGAACATTTTGTCGTAGCGAAGCTACTTATATTTTACAATAATATTTAGCTTCATGCGATATCTCCGGCAATGTATATATACTCCGGCAAAAAGCGTCGAAAATAATAATGAACATCATGTTTGGTCCGCAAAGGGCCAAAGTCAAAGCGAAACACCCGGTGGAATTTCCGAATTAACTTCTCGGCCCTCAAAAGAGCCGACATCATGTCGAACCAACAATCGGAATTCCACAATAAACTTCTTGGCCCTCAAAAAGGCCAACTTCTTGCGAAACAATCATCAAAGTCTTCAACCAATTTCTTGGCCCTCGAAAGGGGCAACTTCGGTCAGCGTCATGCAATTTTCCCGTAAATGCCTTTTACAGGAAAACTCACCTTGATTTCCCCGGAGCTTCACTCCACAAGTCTCAGGGACGATATAACATCTGTCTGGAGAACGTAGGTACGTTCGGCCGCCAAGGACACGTCGTATATCGCCTGGCAAACTTCAATAATCTACGTTTACTTTCCTCGGGAGTTGAGACCTCGTCTTCCGAGAAAGTCACTAGTATTATTTCCCCACAAATTTCTCAAGGACCGTTCCGAAAACACACTGAAGCTGTCTGGGAAACGTAGACACGTTCTCCGACATCAATGCGAACGGCTCCTTCACTTCTATCGTATAACTCCCCCCCCCCCCCCCCCGCCGATGAGACCTCGTCTTACGGGAAAGTTGTTCGGTTATCTCCTGCGAAACATCTGTCGAAATAACTCAATATTCCTCAGTAAATTCAGCTTCCCGGTCACGTTATATATGTAGTGGCAAACGTAGAAACGTTTGCCGAAATAAAACTAAATATATCTTCGCTCAAACGACCAAAATAACAACTTCAAACTTTCTCGGCGTTCATCGTACTTCGTCCGAGAAGGTTACAATCTCCCGCGTTACTTCTACAAAAATATTCTAAGTCCCCACGCGAACTTAAGAACTAGTTAAAGCTAACTTAAGTACGCGCCAACACATCGCATGATTCCAGTGGTTCGGAACCCCGAACTTTGTCGCCCGGCAATTCGTCGACCACGTCCGCAAGGTGTTACTTTCCGCACCTAGATGTTACTTTTCGCTGAAGAACAGTATATATATACGGCCAGATTTGAGTCCAAAATTAACTTCGTTCACATCAAGACCAACTCAACATCTTCGTTCACCACAAGACCAGCCAACTTCAACCTTCAGATCATCGTTCACCAGCCAAGCCAGCTTCAACCAGTCAACAAGCGATACTCTACCAAGCAAGCAGTGCCAAGTTAGCGACTACACTGAACAGTGAAAAGCGAAGATGGGAAGTCTCCCGCAACCGTTACCGAAGTCCTCAGCCGAGGCGCACGACACCGATAGAGATAGTTTCGCCA
>JAGFPH010000328.1:90779-107457 GCA_018207615.1 Philaenus spumarius | reverse complement strand
CGTTCCTGGCTGGAGAATTATCACCAACCTTGTCCTTGCTGGAGAATCTTCAGTAACCTCGTTCCTAGATGGAGAATATTCAGCCACCTTGGTTCCAGCTTGGGGTATATTCTGCCACCTAATTCCTTGCTGGAGAATATTCAGCTACCTCGTTCCTGGCTGGAGAATTATCATCAACCTTGTGCTTGCTGGAGTGTATTCAGCTACCTTGTTACTTGAATTCTATTAAAAAATTGAATATTCTTTTTACTGATTTGTTGACTATCTGATTCTAAGAAGAATGTTTAATTTTATTATAGATTTTACAAAACAGATCATCATTTGAAATTTTTTTTTCCTCAATCTCTTATCCATTTTTATCCAACCAAAAGTTCTGAAATTTGCACTTTCCCACAGTTTTAATACTTTATTGCACAGTTTATTTATTAATTAGAAGTGAAAGCATCGAAAACACAATCCGTAATTTTGTAAACAAAATATTTTCAAGTACCGGTATGCATAAAAAAATATGTAGTACTGAAGGCAAATAGTACATAAGATATACTATAACTCAATGAATTGTTGTGCACCTGAAACACTAAGCAGTTGTCTGCGACATCAATGAGAAACAACCTGGGTTAAACAGATTGGAGCATGAAGTACTCTTCAGTTTGGGAAAATTGTTTTCCACCTTCATTGGGTTAGAATATAAAATAATCTAAATAACAAAAAATTAAATTAAAACTAAATTATTTTTAAAATTAGTAAAATAAGAGAATAATTTTGTAAAAAATGAATAAAAGTGACTATGTACAACAATTTTTTAAAAAGTGAGCTGTTAAAAGCCCTGGAATAGTAAAAAAACATCTAACACGATATTTACAGCTTTATTTTTACTTATGCTGTGCTTTACAAATACAGTTTTATTTACTAAACTTGAAACATTACAGAATTTTGGAAGTACTATCTGCAATGTTGTCAAACATTTAGAAACCATTAACCTCCGGCTTTTTTACTTACGAGCCAGGTGTAGTCGGCCGTCAGTGGCGTATGATTCCCCAAAAAATCACACAAGCAAATTTTTTTGTTTCTGTAAAATTAAAATGAATTGAACCTAACCTAACTATTTGTCGTAATACTAACACCGGCCTATATGGTAAGCGGCATTACAATATAGAGTATAGACCAAGACGCCCAGCTTACCTCGCTAAGGAGAGTTCGGCCTCGGCCTTTCCCATGGCTGGTCGAGTCGGTAGTTGTCTAGCGTCTAGTTGTCATTGTCAGATGTGTGTCACCATTTGCCATACTTGACTGCATTATTTAAGTAATTTACAGTTTACAGTTTTTTATTTTAGTGTAAAAGCAGCAATAGTTGCAGTTGCTAGTTTTAACACAACTAAATTAAATCAACGTAATACAAACTCTCACTTATTCAAGTCATACAGTTCCAGACTGCGGGTCCGGAACACAATGAGCTGAGACACTCGGCACAATGGTACATATTTCACGGACAAGACCTATGGCTATAGTCCATGAACACTAAATCAGGTTTACCTTATACCAAACGAAAATATAGAATTTACACTAAAATCCATATAAACATCAATGTACAGTATATCGATTTGTACTAGATATATTGATTACAAAATATGCTTGCTCATTGGATGAAAAACTGTTTAATCGTAAGGGTTTACAGAAAACTTAAGAAACTATGACGAATGATTGGAAGGCAGTGTAAAGTTCAAATCTTGACTAATCCAAAGGTGTCATATTCTTTTCAAAACAAGTCTGTCTGATTATTATGAGCATTTGCAAAGTGACAAGTTTTGTGCCTTTTCTTTGTGTTTTCTCACGTGGCATCAGCTACCGCTTTAAAATTAGACAACTACAATTTTAAAACGATGATTACATATGTGCGTTTTAGAATAAATTTGTAAATACAAAAATTAATGTTTAAAATATATCCTTTCCAATGGTTTTTGTTTGATTTAGATTGGATTATTTTTAATGGGTGAAATATTCAATACAATCAGACGATAAAATAGTGCTGGCTACCACTTGCTCTGCGCTCTGAGACGACACTACTGTACAGTGTTGAGGCGCTTATAGGGTTAAATCAAACATATTAATCAGGCCTTAAAAAATGTTTTGGGGGGTCATGACCACCATGACCCTCCCCCAGTATCCACCCCTGCTATGATGTTAAATTAAAATTTATTATTTCTAAGCATCCGTTTATTGTTTCCTGTATATTTCGTACAATGTACAACAAAAGATCCTATCGAAATAATTCACCCCAACAGTTGGTTTGTTTTTTGTTTTTATTATGCTTTGCTGTAAAAATTCCAAATTTAGAAGGTGTTGCCGGTGTTCAAAACATTTTCATTTTGTACAAAAAAGTTTTACTTCTAAATTTATTAACATTTTTCGGGAAAGGTCCCCGCACATCCCTTTCACTTGGGAAGAATTCCACACCTGCCTAAACTCGCAGCCATGTCCATGTGGGACCCCCAAGAAGAATCCTGGCTGGCAATGTCGGCCATTACATTAGGTCGGATTGTTGCGAGCCTACTGAACTTTGTAGTTAATAAACTAAACAAAAATGATAAATTGATTTTTATAATACCTTGTGAACTTTAATAATAAATTTCAATACTCCTTAACTATTAAATAATAAATCTAAAACTAATAAAATTGACCTACATGTGTGCGCCTCAATCTGTAGTCAATAAGACTCACTGTTTCACAATCACTAAAAGGAGAACTTCCTCGGGACAACGGTCCACAGTACATCTGTTTAGCTTCCTCGAGCATGGCTCTACAAACATCTCTAATATGTTCTTCACTAATACTGCCATGTCCTAAGTTATTTCGGACGTTTTCAACTGCTGGCCGGAAAAATGTCTACACAAGTGATAATAACATATAAATTAGTAAAATACAATTTAAGTACAATTAATACAATATGGATGTGATAAGGATGAACATTTTGGGGACAGAACTAATGAAGTGCAATCAAATGTGTTTGAGGAGCCAGGTTTAGTTGTAATCTACTTGTTGCTTATACAGGGCTGGCACAACCGTATAGGCTACTAGGCAATCGTCTAGGGCGCTTGAACTGAAGGGCGCCTGAGGGAGGATTTTTTTTATTGACAACAATTTCAATCGAACAGGAGTTAGCACAAAACACCGATCTAAATGAGTTGGTTTTAATATTTGCTAAGCTCAAGGCCAAAAAAATTTAATTTTGATATACTATTTAATGTCAAATTATTTACATTGTACCTTTCTTTAAAAAGTGATTTCATTATTAAGCTATTATTTTATTTAAAATTTTTGCAATTTAATGATAAACTGTCAATAAATGATAAATTTTGAAAAAAATTTGTACCGTATTTTTTTTATATTTCCTGCAAATGAGTGGCTGAATCTACTCCACTAGTAATTAGGGAGAATAAATAACGACACTGTGTCACCCAGTGTCAAGATTTTGTTGCTCGGTGATTGTGAGTAGTGGCGGCAATTTTTGTATTTAAACGATAAAAATTATAAAAAATTTATTAAAATTTAAAAATTACGGTACTGCAAAATAGAGAATTCTCAATGTATTAATAATATTATTACTATAAATATTTTATTTTGCTGTTACGTAAAGAGTTCCAAGGAGAAAGTATAAAGTAAAAAAACCGTATCATAAGGCATTTAAGGCACATAATAAAGTATTACAAAAATAGTGTGCAAATAAATATTCAAGTAAACCAAGTAGTACTGATATGATATTATTTTGTTTACTTTAGTTCTTTTTCCCAGTAGCTAACCTAAATAATTTCAAGTTAGATTACATTTTTAATATTTATTTTAATAACTAGAGGGTGAGATGGATAATAGACGACCGTTAAAAGAAAAAAGATGAGGTGGAGGAGAAGGTGAAGACATAAAAACAACGGTCAGTATCCAAACAATTACTACAAAATTCTTTTTATGTTACAATTACACAATTATGTTGTATGCATATACGAGTATATTAATTAAAAATATATATTATTGAAATTCTACATGAGGGAAAAGGGATAAGGTGAATGGCTTCAATTTCATTAAATAAGGCTTAAAATCACGTTTTCAGGCTTCAATAGTTTAAAATTTGTCTCCCCAAATATATTTCATACCTCCTACCGCCGGTTTCATGATAGTTTCGCCTAGGGCGCCAAAATCTCTTGCACCGGCCCTGTGCTTATAATACCTTAGTGTCATGAAGAAATGAATAGGAGATTACACAATAAACAGAGAAATAAACATGCAGTAGATATTCAACTACTACTGCCAAACACAACTAACAGTAGTTTTGCTGTTGTTGTTAAATCAGTGGTGTACGTAAACATGCAGTAGATATTCAACTACAACTACTGCCAAACACAACTAACAGTAGTTTTGCTGTTGTTAAATCAGTGGTGTACGTGGGCAATTGCAAGCTTACACACACAGTGTCTTTTCAGTCGTTCAGAAACTTCCCTAGTGATTTTTTCTTACAACTAATTCATTATTTTACAGAAACTCGGGTTCTTTAGAATAAACCCCTGGTCAATTTTTAAGATAAAGACAAAATTCCATGAAAAATATTGTAAACCTCAATTTTTCAAACATTGTTAAAACCTCCAATCTATTTCCTTCTTGTATTAATTGAATGGTCATAAATTAGGCAATGTTTCTTTTCTTTCTTCGACGAGGAAATAACCATAAAGCATACATTTCATTCTACGTCCATTTTAAACAATACGCAAATTAAATGATGTACCATATATGCATGAACTATGCAACCATATAAATAATATGGAACAAGGATAATTCACCTAACTAACTAATGATTTTTTGACTCAGCGATTGTGATTTTGTTGTCTAATGTGTAAACATACACTGTAACGAAACATTTCTGGACAAATGTATAGTTCCAGTAGAGTCTTGATTAAGTGATTTAATATTGACCTAAGCAGATAAGATTAGACCTTACTAGAGTAATCTAAGATAATCAATTAGTAGGGGTAAGTGTAGTGGCAGATAGCCACTATATAAGGAGCAGTGGTCAGCTCCAAGAGTCAGTCTTTCCCAGGCTGCCAACCCACAAGGTCATTCCTTCCCTTCAGGTACGGGAGCGAGCTGAGCTCCCTCTGAGACCTCCCTCTATCCCCCCTCAGGTATGGGAGCGGGTTGAGCTCCCTCTGAGTCCCCACTCTATCCCCCTCAGGTACAGGAGCGTGTTGAGCTCCCTCTACGACCTCCTTCTATCCCCCTCAGGTACGGGAGCGTGTTGAGCTCCCACTGAGTCCTCGATCTATCCCCATCAGGTACGGGAGCGTGTTGAGTTTCCTTTGAGTCCTCGCTCTATCCCCTCAGGTATGGGAGCGTGTTGAGCTCCCACTGAGTCCTCGCTCTATCCCCCTCAGGTACGGGAGCATGTTGAGCTCCCTCTGAGTCCCCGCTCTATCCCTCCTCAGGTACGGGAGCGTGTTGAGTTCCCTCTGAGTCCCCGCTCTATCGCCCTCAGGTACGGGAGCGTGTTGAGCTCCCTCTCAGTCCCCGCTCTACCCTCCTCAGGTACGGGAGCGTGTTGAGCTCCCTCTGAGTCCTCACCTTTCCTATACATTTCCCCAAAGGACCACCTCCAAATCAGTCTGGGAATACCACTAGGTAAATTTTCTGTAATAAGGCTTGTGAGTAAGAGCGATTTAATTGTACATACCAGAGGCAATAATAAACCATTTGTAACCAACCAGTGTATTTATTTGGCGCCCGAACCCTGGGTTATTTCTTCGAAACAGCATCCTGGGCACATTTGCCTTAGCAGGAAGTAAGCGTTACAACACCAATAATTTGTGTGGTTGATAAATCTTCTCTACGAACGAAATATACCTAGTGAGTTGCGAGTGGAAGAGTTAAGACTGTACTGACTTTAGTTTGTGCACCATATGAAGATGAAGAGAGAACTGTACGATAAGCAAAGTTTGAGACTAGGAAAAGCACGAAGATGATATAGGTGGCATACAAGATTATTAAAGGTAGATTGGAATGAGTAGACGGAGAAGCTCAGCTAACAACAGATGAGAAACTAAGTGGTTCATACTATACATCTAATTATTATTTTAATCTCTACAAATGATTAAACTACAGCTGTTATAGCACAGAGGTGTTACACAGCTATTTCAGGTTTAATTGTTTCAAAGCTTCTTTTTCACAGTTAATCTGTTTGCTTTGAATTAGCACGAATGTACCAACGATATGATACTTGCAGCTATTGCTAAAAGTGTGAAGAAGAGTTTTTTGTGTCTACTCTCACATAACAGATACCATCCTCACAAAATGAAATTGTTTCATATATCAGAAGTGGTAGAATGGAATTTTGTGATTGGACTCTCACCCAAATCAAGAACAATCCACTACTTTCAAGCAATATTGGCCCACTATATTGTTCCCTGAAAAGGCAAACTTGTATGTGAATGGAAACTATTAAAACCTGCGTTATTGGAATGACAGCAACTCACATTGGTTTACTGACATTAAAATGCAAGGGGCCATTATAACATATCGGATGGACACATTATTATACTCTTTTTTATTTACAGCAACTGAATTCTGTTGACTGCCTAAAATGTCAGCAACGCATAATGCCAAATTTTTTGAATGAAGAAGTCTATTTCTAAAAATTATTCCTGCACTATCAGGAAAACGCATAATTTGATTTGCTGCTAATCTTATGCAATGTGTTAGCGATCGTAACCCCTATATCATAGCCCACTAAAGAATACCGTTGAGGGACGGGCTTGCGTACACCGAGACCTTGAACGCTTCAATCGCCGTAGTGTGACGTTGTCACATTCTTCCCATTCTTCTAACTGACTGCGGCTGACTCAACGCATTTAAATTCTATAAACTGTGCAATCAAGCCTCGAGCGGTAAATACCAGGAGTGTTCGAGGCTAGTAGATATGGCAACGCTGCGCGCCCATCCTATTGGCCGCCTCGCAAAGTTATTCTTTAGTGGGCTTTGATATAAAGTTTTGCCAGTGTTCTGCTTGAATGAGCATTCAGATTGTTTTTACGTCTAAACTGTAAAGAAAAACATGTCAAATATATTTTGTAATCTGTGCATTGTAAAAAAAGATTACATTTATATTCTAATAAATAAAATTAACAGTTTTGTTTGAATGGAGACTATTGGGTATTACCCAGTATTACAACAGCATTGAAGTGGGCTAAGTTTGCACAAATAATACACACTGAATAACACAAACTAAACTTATCTAGTAAATTTCCTTAAATTTGTTTTGAAAATTATATGACTCTAAATGATTAATAGTTTTTATTATAATCTTTTAAAGCATTTAAAGTCAAGAGTACGAAAATAAACAATTTTTAAAACATAACCTACCTCAAGATACTTTTTTAATACAGCATCAATCTCTTTATTTATTGAAGCTTGCAGATTTTGACGGAGTATATCTAGTGACTTAGCTGCGTTTGTGACAGAACGATTCCTGAATCTTGACAATGGAGGATGTGTATGACGGATAAGTGGATGTGTGTTGGATCTTTGACCATTTGTCAGATGATTTAATAATACCTGTCGCATGTTGAACGTATTCTTCTATAAGCAAAGAAAAAAACCAAAATAAATACTTAAGAGAACATCACTCCTTTTAATTTTCCCTTGGTATGGGTTTGATTCTCACCCAAGCAAAATTTTCAAGCATTGTTAACCATTGACATGTCATTTGACACTTACATGTTTGTGTATCATTCTATACAAAACAAAATTTGTTTAAAGTATTTCAGTTCTTCAAAATACAGGCAGACTTTAAAAGTTAACACTGAAAATGGGTTTGAACTTAAAGCTGCTGGAGCAGAATTCTGTTGAATGAGGTTTTTCTATTAAATTGATATTTCATACGCATTGCAATTTACTCAGTGTGTTCTTTGTCAATACTAACTACAACTGAAATACTGATTTGTAGGCTTACTTTCATATTAGCCTGGTTTATAGCTGTGTAATTGCAAAACGCTAAGCATGTGACCCCCTCCCCCACAAAACAGCCGTCTGGCAGCCAGACAAGGACCTTTTTTACTAGACAAACCTGACTACTGATAACTGAAAGTGTCATTTTCTAATCGATTAGGTTAAATTCCTTTTCACAACATGCTATCTGCTGCACCACCCACACTTCTTGTAGCTTGCAAACTGCTAAATCATATACTCTGATTGTAGCTCGCTACATCGCAAAGTTTTTCATAATCTGCTTTTGCAATACAGTTATGATTGCTACCTGTGTTTATAGTGTTGTAAGGTGCTGAACAAAATTTATCTAGAATCTCCTAAAAAATGATACTGAATTATTTTCCAATTTAATCGTTATTACATTTACTTACTATGAGATATCATTTGGCTAAACTTACGGACTAAATGAAGTAGTATACGTGATTTTATTCTTTAACTCGTTGAAGGTTTGTAATCCTGTGCTACCCCCCCCCCCCCTCTCCGCCGTTTCACTCCGCAGTCCATAAACTAGTTTACAAAAAACTAAGTGCCCTTGTTGAAAAATTTTCTAAACGAACCGAAAGAAGGCTTATGATCAATTAATGTGTTCATAAAGATTTTTTTATAAAATATAAGAATTGTAGCAACAATGTTTAATTAAGAAACTTAGTTTGGCTTCAACGTTATTCTTAATTGTAAAAAAATAAACATTACATCAAATAAGGATTTTACGTACAACCAATGATAATTGTTTAGTATTACTTTCCCCGAAAGATATGATTGCGTAATTTCAGAATAAAGGTTCTTTCATTTTTTTATATGAAAAAACCATACCAACAAGTTTTATTTTCATATATAAATTATGTACACGCATACCTAATTGATTTTAACCGATACTCCCATAAATGCAATTAGTATTTTTGCATAGTACAATAATTTTATTTCAATTGAACGATTTATTAAAATTTACTCTTTTGAAATATTTTGAATCAAGAAAACTGCAAGGAAGTGAGTCTTCGACTGTCTCAATCCTAATTTTAAATGCATTGTTCATAAAGGAAAACATATAACACAGATTTTCCGGGTTGTACTAAACTGGTCCGATGGTCAAAAATACTTTTGTTCAGTTTAGAAGGGTCGGGGTTAAACTGGTCCGAAAGGCAGTAGGCAGGTAGAGGTAGGATTTCCTGACAGGGTCGCTAACCCCCATCTCCCAACCAGTGGATTTATCCTAATCTAAGACTCAATTTTCTTACAGTTGCAGCGTAGTGTAGTACTCGAATAAGTGTTTAGTGTGTTGCAATGTATTCCATGTTCAGTGAAAGGAGATTTAAATTATTAGTTTATGAGGAATTTAAATACTCGAACGGTGATAGGGCACAATCTGATGGCGATTTTCTAGAAGAAAAGGATGTTCAGCGCATCTATTCACGGATGACGTGATTCAATTTTGTTATAGACAGTGGCTGTACAAAGCCACGAACCGTGTTCCAACCTAAGTAGAAATACATTTCACACATTACTGAAACCACCTGCTAAATTGATCAAAACAGAGATTGCGTCCGCTCCCGATCCCGTGACTAACAATATCACTCGAGACATATTCTCAATATCACATGTTCATATTTTGTCAATGCAGTAATAACCGTAAACACTTTCCAAACTAAAAACGTTTTTTCTTTTTTGTTGCTAAACAAAAAACTTAGAAATAATAGAAATGTCTAATTCTATTGCTTAACACGTTCCGTACTGAGCGCGGTTAAAGCCGCAAAAAATGTCCATCGCCATGACTGAGCGCGGCTTTAACCGCACATGCACTATTTACTTTACATTGGAAGAGAGGGGATTTAGAAATTGCTTATGGTCATATTTCGTACCTCAGTATTTAGTAGAGACCCTTCTACGAGTTCTGTCAGCTAGGAGAACATCAACTACAAAGAAAGTTATAGGCGTTCAGCCAAGTTTTCGACCATTCTGCCAATATTGTCACAATTTAAGGTAAGTTATTAATTTAAATCAATTATTTTTATCACTTCTATTCATATTATAAGATAATTCACCATATTAGAGAAAAATAAATTTAAAAACAACATAATATTAACAGTTTATTTTTTCGCTTTGTTCTCATTTTATCTTTTCTCTTGGTTTATGAATGATTAGTATTTTTATATAAATCTAAATTAATAGGTATATTATGTACATTTTTTAAATACTTTCATAATAGTTCGTAGTAGAAGAGGAAAGCGAGAAATTTGAAAATAGAGAACTTAAGTCTTAACAGTTCATTGTTTGCTTAGTCTTCATTTTTTGCTTTGTCCTCATTTTCTCTTTTTCTCTTGGTTTATGAATGATTAGTATTTTTATATAAAACTAAATTAATATATTATGTGTACATTTTTGAAAAATTGATTATAATATATTATGATAAAGTAACATACAAAATTTAATTTTGTGTCATTGCTATTTTGATAATATACGAATTATGTTATATAAAACACATTCAGGTTTTACTAGCACTTGCTTTCAAAAATAAATAAAAAATCATTCACTAATGTAATTAATTTTCATTGTTGACATTTTTTATTAAATAAATGTGTTTTACGCAAAAGTATTTTTATTTTTATTATTCAGAAAAAGTTTTATAACGTATTTAAAGTGATTCACAAAAAATGGGAATGAAATTAATAGATTTTACTATTTGGTTATTAGTCATAGGTCGAACGCGTCAAGATAGGACCGTAAAATAGAGTAGCACGGAAAGTGTTAAACAAACTTACCCACTCAACCAATGATTCCTGATCCCCAGCATCTGGTAAAGACAATGATTGTATGCCATTATGCTTATATAAAGACGCAGCATCTCCATCAAATGTAACTAAAGCAGTCTGATTAATTGTAAGGAGAGTTGGACGGTGTGATGTGTCTGGAGAAGAATCCCATGAAGAACCTCGATGGACCACCATTATGCCAAAAGCAAACTACTGCATACACATCAAGACATTTAAGTAAACATTATGAAACAAGTTCTCTCATAAATTAACATTATTTCAAAAGTTTTAAATATTTTACCTTACTCTGCAACAAAGTCTCAACAACAAAAATATACCTTCATTAAAAAGGTGTGCCAACTTTGTAAATCTATAATTATTATTTATTTTATCTTCCAGAGCCAAAGTTATACATACAAACAAAACAAAGTTCTCTTTAGCATACGTAGATAACAATTAAACAAAATTCTTGGTTAAATAAAATTTAATTTAACCAAAGGAATTAATTATATTTCTAAACTATAAAACAACTAACTCTGTGGATCACATACACGCAGAAGGACATTTAAAATGGCCTTACAAATGTGCAAGAGTTATCCTTATCTATTAACAGACAGACAATCGATGATTTTACTAGAGTAATCAAATTTTCAATTGGGCCCAGACAGAATAGGCCCTACTATTACTCCAAACTTTTATCATAACATTCATTTCTACCAATTATTTAATAACGTTAAAAAAAATTTCCAATTTTCCACTGCAACATTTAAGTTTAATTTTGAAATGGTAATACCATTTATATATTTAAAATTTTAGGCACTATCCTAAAAAATTTAGGACCAAGACAAATGTTTTCTGGAAAAATATTGTTTCGCGTTTAGGTACCCTAATACAATTTTTGTTACGTATAGTGTGGATTGTTAACTAAAGTTCAAGAAACTTACCTCAAAAAACATTTCTAAAACTTTAAAAACAAAGAAACAAATAGAAAGAATTCCTTTTGAAATGAAGCTTGAAAAAAAACCAAGATATCTACCTTTTCTACAGAGAATCCCAGCAAAAGATTTTTGAAGACTAAGCACACATTTTTATTTGCACAATGATGGTGTCAACTATGCACCTGAATTTGTTTAGTTAGCATTTCTTACCTTGAACAGCTGATATTATTTGTTGAAATGGCGTAAGTTTACTATTCGACCCTAGCCTAATATTTTTGCAGACAACGACGTTGTTTTACATTCTACTGTTAAATGTTGAATACAGGTAAACATACCATGACTAAATACTATAGGTTAGAATATTTTAGGTTTTTTTTTAATATTCTTGCATTTCTGTTGCCATAGTTAGCCTAGGGTCGAATAGTAAACTTGCGCCATTGAAATTATAAGTAGCACTAGAACAGATTGTAAAAAAAACAACAACCGAAGATAAACTTACCTTTCCGTAGTACTGGACACTTATAAATATGATCTCCAGTAATCTTCTATGAGTAATAGGAAGTCATACCGTATATTTGACGCTAAGTAGTATAGGCCTACACCGCAAAATTATCTTGCTGTATTTATGTGGGTTCTTGACGTACTACTAAAAGTTGGTAACACCAGATAGAAATTGGCAGCTAAATTGAATAAAGTCGACTACTACTGCTTGCATAAAAAGGAGTCATGCTTCATTTCATTTCAGTAGTCAAATTGTGAAACTGGAGGTAGGAACTATTATTAAATTACACGTAATATAATAATAGTTCCTACCTCCAGTTTCACAATTTGACTACTAGGCTAGGCCTATAATCTATAAGCCTACTAGGCCTATCATATAAAATAAATTGTATCCATTAATAGTTAATACACAACAGGTGTTATAAACAAACATTAGTTACTCATAGTTATAGAGCAAAGTTTTTATAATCAAATTTCAACTTAAATAAATAAAAGTTAAAATGTTGATTCCTAATCTTAATAGGCTAATCTTAATTTTGTGATTAATATTTTGATTATTACCATGTTTTCACCTGAAATGAAATTAAAACTGTAGATAAAACTATTTCAAAATATGAATACAGTATTTCAACCCCACTTCCTATATTACAAGGATAAAATTAATAAACTTAATAGCAAATAATTTAAAATTATAATTATAACCTATATTACTGACACAACATTTACCTGAAAAGCTAATATAATGTCATTCCTTAAATCAGAATAGCACTTTAATTCACTTAAATCCAAACCAGTAACAAATTATTTCTGAATAAGATAAATAGAATTTTACGTATTATTAAACTTGGTTAAAACAAATTCATCTCTTAGCTATAGTTGTTGTTTTGAAAAATGACAGTCAACAATATTCTTCTTCTTACTTACAAGATTACAAAATATGAAACTGACCGATCGATTGGTAATGGTTGGTTCGATGGCATTTGGAATAATATGTGCTATAATATCTATTAGCAAGCTATTAATTATATATGTTTTTACTACGAAGTTTAATAAATGCTCTGAGATTAAAAAAATAAATTAATGATTTTGTATCATGCTGGAATATATAAATGTTGCTTTACATTATAAGTATTAAAAATATTTTTACAATCTATATAAATTCATTTGGTAAATAGATTCTTACTAGTTATTTGATAAAAAAACAAACAAAAACAAATATGAACAACGGCGAAGTAATATTTAAAATATTTGTTCATATCGCACTTGAAGAAAGAGTACACTGTTTACGTATATAATATTAGTTAATATCAGTAGTATTTGGAGCAAGAGATTCATAAGGCACACACTTATATATTACCAGCTGGTTGTGTCATTTCATGGTTTATAGACAGTAAAGGTTGCCTCATAGTCGTATAAACAAAGCGAACCCCTCGCACCATTCCCTGACCAGTGACGTCACTGTAGTACAAAATCGCCGCGCTGCCACGGGAGATATATATTTCGTCATACAAAACGCCTCATTTTTTTAAAAATAGATGTATTAAACTATTTTTGGGGTTGTTTCAACATTGTAATTGTTTGAAAAAATCTTAACTATTTCAAAAACGTTATGTTTATGCCATTAATTTGCAAATAATAATAACAAAATTATAATCACACAAATTATAATTTATATTTTACTAAATAAAATGCTATCGTGGTAATACATTTTAAATCATATGACTAAAAAGCAGTCATTAAAATTGTATTTAATATTTTTACAGAATAAAATGAGAAAAAATGCAATCACATTAATACATTTTAATTTACAGTAATAATAAAAATACAATCAAACAAATTTTAATTTATATTTTTAAAAAGACTAAAATGAAAAATGTAATCATGTTAATACATGATAATTTTTAATAATAATAATAATAAACTCACCTATACAATGATAATGTTTAGTAATGTTATTATATTTAATGTTATGGCCTATGTCATTATTTAGTCTTTGAAACATTTGAAGTCGTTGAAGTTGGAGTTTTGCTTTACTTTTAAACTTCATGTTGATTTAAAAACCTCAACCTCATTCGAATAAATAATCTTTGTTTGATATAGCTCTGAACTACTAGGTTTATATTTTTCTTCAATTACCATACGAAGGATAATCAAATTTTGTTTGTCAACTGTTTTACAACTTTTGTCTTTTGGGAATTTGATTTTTTGTGATTTTTTAACAGCATTTCAATTCTTCAGTTCAGCTTTTAAATCTATATATATAAAAGCGAAATACCACTGACTCACTCATAACGATTTCTCAAAAACTACCGAACGGATTGAAATGAAATTTGGTATGTAGCTTCCTCTAGGGCCACGGGTGCTCACTAAGAAAGGGTTTGAAAAAATTCGAAATTTTAGGGGGTTTTGGGGAGATCAAAGTTATTAAATCACGATTTCTTCAAAACTACTGAACGGATTGGAATTAAATTTGGTAAGTAGCTTCCCCTAGGGCCATAAGTGTTCACTAAAAAAGGGTTTTAAAAAATTTGACATTTTTAGGGGGGTTTGGGGGGTAAAAATGATTAAATCACGATTTCTCCAAAATTACCGAACAGATTGGAATGAAATTTGGTATGTAGCTTCCTCTAGGGCCATAGGTGCTCACTAAGAAAGGGTATGAAAAATTTCGAAATTTTAGGAGGGGTTTGGGGGGATCAAAGTTACTAAAATCATAATTTCAGATCTTTTATTATTATGACAATAGTGCTTTTATTATTTAAGATCTATATATATAAAAGCCAAATACCACTCACTGACTGAACACTTAAAAAGAATACAATTACGTTAAAAAGACTGAAAATACCAACCACCACGGGCAACGCCGTATGGGTCAGCTAGTCTGGGATAAAATCGTCATCACTAAAATGCACAGAACATAATATGAAGGCTGAACTAGGATTCAATTTGTCGGTTCAATTACATTTCTGTATCCATTGTTTCTGATAAGTAAGATTATTTGGAAATCTAAATATAAGTATGGCACAAAAATTAAAAACTTTAAAATCAGATAGACTGAGGCGTAAATAAATTAATTTGGTACAGAGATATTAAGTTAAGTTGTTGAACAAAAAGTTATCTTCTACAATTTTAATTCAAAAGATAGCCACAGAAACTACTTTTAAATCAAAATATTGACAACAAAAAAAATAATTGTATTAACATTTTATATGAGTAAGTGGGATTATATTATTAATTTACTATTATTATAGAAACAAAAAAAGATCTAGTGTGAAAAGGCATATTATTTCTTCCTTCTTGTTTTGCTTTTCCACAATGAATAAACGCAAGTTGAAACCGTGGAAACGGAACCATCTTTAGGTTTATTTATTGATTTTGTAGCCATAGTAAATATTTGTTCTACTCAAAACACTTTACACAATTTAAAAAGTTTAAGTTTAAACAAAAAACACAAGCCTAAAGCATTTACAAATAAGTAACGCTTATAAACGACGGAACCTTGATCGGTGTGTAATATGACTGTACTACAGCCTACGTCACAGCTTCATTTTTACCCCCACTCCATTTATATTTATTGAATGAGGCAACCTTTACTGTCTATAAACCTTGGTGTCATAATACAGTAATAAATAAAAAGGTATCTTTTGTACTCAATACAACTGGCGTTTTGTACACTAGGTTCCATTCCGCCTAGCTATTGCTTAGACCATGCGATTTTTCTACGTACCGTATAGCTGTTCAAAAAAAGGAGTAAATATAAATATATATATGTGTTGGCTATGAATCAAGAATAGAGAATTTCATGGTAACATTAAAAGCTGATTCATAAAATAAAGTAACACTTTTAATAAAACCCATAGTTGTGTTGGTTGTGTTCATTTATTTTATGTGTTTACTAGTGGACCCGGCAATGCTTCGCTATTGCTTGATTTACCTAACCTAAAATTATATTCAGTTTTTGATCCAAATCAGTTGTTGACCAAAATCATCTGTTGATCAAAATCAGCTGTTTTAAGCTTTTCATACGAACAGCTGTTTTTTGAAAATCTTTCTTCTTCTTCCTTAAGATTGACCTTCCATAAGATTACTATTGAAACTTTGAGGGCCACTGGGGCGTAGCCCTAATGTCCTAGGACTTCGGTAAATGGCCTAAAACCTTCCCAGGGTTAACCTGTGTTACTATGCAAAATTTCAAAGCAATCGAATGGACGGTTTGGTAACGCATAAAGGACAAACATACAAACAGACAAACGTACAAACAGACGGACATACATTGAATTATATATATATATGTAGATAAGATTTACAAAAAAAACATATGATTTATAAATACCCTAATATAAATTTTAATTAGTAAATACATGATTATAATATTTGTATAATTATAATATTTCGTCGTATTATCACTTTATATAATTAGAATTAAAAAAAAAACTAGAGGACTTACCTAAACTGTTTAGTCACAGTATT
>JAGFPH010000328.1:52138-82779 GCA_018207615.1 Philaenus spumarius | reverse complement strand
TTGTAATCAATTGATATTTTGATCAAAATTAAAACATTTTGTGAACCCAGTTGCAGCAATCCTATATAGGTTCTCATTTCTAATGTTATTATTATGAGAAATAATTCAAATGCTATCTTGCTTATTTAAAAATATAATATTATGATAAAACTTGTTAAGTGGCTTCATCAATATTATACAAGCATTGGATATTTCCAATCCCAAATATACAAGCATTGGAAATTCTCCGAGTGCGCAGATTTGCTGCGATTGGGGTATTTTATTTTTAAAGTATTAATCTGATTTAATAAATCTAATAATAACATCTAATAATAAATCTGATTTAATAACATGGACAGTTTTTGGTAAATTATATTTAAAGCATATGCGTACAATACCTCAATGTACATATAAAAATACGAAGAGGTAGGTCATGCCAACAGTAATACACAAACAGTCAACATACAAATAAAAAACCAGCGATTAAATAAAATGTTGTCCATTGAACTTGACATACATATTTTTATAATTTAATAAGTGATTCAAAACTTCTGGGAAAACGATTTTTTTATACATTACGATGCATAAATTTAATGGTCTGCTCCAGTAAAAGAGAAAGCAATCGGCAACTCGCACGAGGATAGGCTTAACAATGTAGTTTCATGGAGCAGAGTGCTTTGACATTGACTCACTTCAAACAATTTTATAATTTTTTTTACCGTTTTATATAATTTTTATATTTGCGTGATGAGAAATAAACTAAAGATTCTGTATTAAATTTTGGATCCGGCTTGCGTTTTACTTTTTTGAATTTTATTTTAATTTTCTGAGGAAGATAATTCCAACTTGGTATTTAAAAAATTGTCAATTGTATAACAAATGGAAGGTATTTAAAACAAACGTTTACATACATGGCTGATTGTAATTTAAAGATTATATTTTATTTATTTTTCAGAAATTGCAGTATAAACTAATTATATTTATAAACTGGACTGTCAATATGCGTGTAGCAATAAAACGAGAAACAAAACTATTAATTCATTATTTACAAAGTATTATAAACTCAATACAAATTTAATTTTCCATACACGAAATAGATATATTTACTGACAAAATATATTTGTAGCAATACAAAATATATTATTACTTAATTATTTACAAAGTTATATACGCAATTGCAAATTTAAATTTAAAAGAAAAATAGCCATATTTACAATATCAATTATAAAATAATTACAACAAATTGTGTTCCTGAAAATACCTATATAAGTTATATTTAGTTTCTAAACAAACAAAACGCGATTGTGTCTGGGATTGTATATAACGCAATAGCGAAAGTTTTTATTCCCTGTCCTTGTGTGAGTGGGGTAAACCCTTCGTTCAGCCAGCCGCACTCGGCAAGTAATCTAAATACAGTAGACTCCCGATTATCCGCGATAATGGGTGGCTGAACTTTCGTGTATAATCGAAATCGCGGATAATCCGAAACTAACCTAAAATGCACTAGAAATAGTTCAAAATGACCGTAAAACTAAAATAAGTGCTTAATTAATCTTTACAAAAGGTTCAGGTAATAACAATTAATTTAAATATGCACAGTTACGTACCTTTATATGTTGGAAAAATTACATAGTTTCACACACACTATTTACATATTTACAAAGAACAAAAAAAAAAAAAAAACAGTCCAGTACATAACTACTACAGTACTACTGTTGTCAAAATGCACTTTCAATATCAATCTCTATCAGCATTCAGCAGGGAGTAAAAAATTCCTTTATTGACGGGGGTGGGAATAGTCCCGTTATGAAGGTTAATATGCTTACTGTATTGTCTTTGAGGTGGCGCTACAGTCTGCGCGCGAGATAATGGGCCTTCACTCGCTAAACTTTGTTCGCCGTAGTATCGCATTTGGGTTATTTTACATATTTAATTTGTATTTTTTTGGCGATCGCGGTATTTTTTGGCGATCGCGGTTAAGCCGCAACGCGGGTAATCCACTCGTGGATAATCGGGGTTCTACTGTATAGTACAAATGAATTGCATTATCGTTATACCAATGAGAGGGGAGAAACACTATCTCGCGCTCTCTCGCTCTCCAACGCACGCTAAATGGTTTGCCAGCGCTTCCTCTCGGAGTTGCGCCCAACTACAAATCTTTAGGGCCCCAAGTTTGTAAAATCTGTTAGAATTGAGTCCATAAGACGTGCGCTTCTTAACATTTAAGTATTCATTGGTACAGAGCTCTGTATCCGTACAGAGCTGGAGACCATACCATCGGTCCGATTTTGATGAAATTTGGTATGTGGGTGTAGTTCTGGAATATCTCCAGGCGTTTTTTTCGTTTTTTCAAATTTTTTATTTTTAATGGGGTTTACCCACCTCCCCCCCCCCCAATGGCCAAAAAACTAGAAAAATCAAAATTTCTCAAAAACGGCTCAACGATTTTGATACAATTTGGCTTATTGTAATGTAAGCCCTTAATGTACCCTATCATATGCAAAAAAACGCATCTTTCTGAAAATTCTCGTTTAGGTAATAATAATAATAATAATGATAATAACTGATTTTTGGGGGTTTTTGGCCAAAAAGGGGGTTGGTTTTCAAAATGTTTCAAAACCTTTTTTACAGGCCTAATTGACATGTTTGGTGCAAATTTGTTCGAAATCGATCTAATAGTTTTAATAATAATAATAATAATAATGTTATAATATAATAATATAATATGGATATGTGTTACATGCATTTAATATTTTAGATGGTATGTCCTACTTTTGCAATTCTAAATAACCACCTCCTATGCTACTCTTGGGAAGGTATAAAGTTTCAACTTTGAGAAAGTATGTGGCAGTTATCTGGTACCGTTTTTTCCATAAAGCATTATTGTCAGTAAACGAAGACAGTGTAACTGCGAAAACTATTAAAAAACTTTGAGCTTGACGAGTGAGAAGGAATTATTTAAAAATAATAATAGCAATACACTAATTATCACACACATACGTTTAATGAGCAAACGCGTTTCAACAACAAAGTCGTCATCCTCAGTGATACATGAGCTACAACTAAAAACTTATAACTTAAAGTTGTTGCTCATGCACTGAGGATGACGACTTTGTCGTTGAAACGCTTTTGCTCATTAAACGTATGTGTGTGAGAATTAGTTTATTGTTCAAAAATTATTATTTTTAAATAATTCATTCTTACTCGTCAATCTCAAAGTTTATTAATAGTTTTCACAGTCACACGATTAAAACGTTAAAACCAGTTTGCATGATCCATCCACCTCGTGTCCTCGTCCAAACGTTTCTTCGTTCTCCTACCACTTTAATTTTTATAAGCAAACCCATTTTATTTAGATTCACGTTATTTTTTGTTTTTAGAGTCAAGGTGTTTGTTTTATTCATTAGGTGGGTAGATCACTTAGAATGGGATTACACAATAATAACGCCAATGAAAATAACTTTGTTTTAAGTTCGTTTAGAGGTTAACTATTTGAAGATGTCTGGCGATAGGATAACCTCGGTTTGCGAGTCAAACTCACTTCTACAGTTTATTTTTTCTTAAATAGAAACCTTCAATCGTCGTTAGAAATCTACCAATTCAACACTAAACGAATTGTAACATCAATAGACGAAGATTCGGCAGAAACAGAAGAAGAGTCGAGAATTGGTTATTTAAACAGGATATGAATACAGAGTCTCTAATGACAATTTCCTCACAGAGCGCAGTAATTAAACCAAGGATTATATTCACTTTGCAAAGTTCAGTTGGCAATCCTGGAGCCAAATTCCAACTCTATGAACTCATGTTACTGTTAAATATAACTTTCTCAAACTTATACAATCATGACTTCCACAACAGAAACAAGAAATTACCTCCTTTATTTCCTTTATACAAATTATCTTGTTTAAATGTTTAACACTTTTTTTTAATAAATATTTTGGGAAATTGCAAAAGTTATTGTATATTTGTAGCAACGTTTCATATTCTTTTAGAAGAAAAGTTGACTCGTATTTTTTAAGGTTTAAGTAGACAAACAACTTTCACCATTGTTATTACTGTGTTGTCAACTCTTACATGAAAATGGGGTATTACTTGTTTATTTTCCTATTGAAAAAAGTAAGTTTTATTCAATATGTCCTATCCAAGAAGACGGACAAAAATTCCAAACCTATAAAATATCAATTTTTTTCTGTCGACAGGAACTTTTCAGTTGTGCAATATATATACTTAAAAATCACCCAGCAGGTCGTTGAAAATACAAGAAACGACTAACACATCTATACTGTACTAATAGACCTGGCAATGCTTCGCTATTACTTCATTTAATTTTAAGGGTGGTTATCCCATTTCATCCCTTTGACTTAAGTAATTGAATTGCAAATGTTTTTTTTTATACCAATTAAGAATAATATTAAATAATTTTAGATTTATAGTTTGTAGGAGTTTAGTGCAATTTATTTTCATTGTAAAGGGTTAGCTACAACGTTTAAATCTTTATGGTTGTAGTGACCAAATTCTCGAAAAAAATCCTGGTACTAATATATGTGTAAATTCTAAAATTTTAGTAAAATTAGTTGAGTAGTTTTTGAGAATATAGAAACAATTAAGTGGATACTATTTAATTTTAAGGGTAGTTATTCCATTTCATCCCTTTGACTTAAGTAATCAAATTGCAAATAGTTTTGTCCCATAAAAATAATATTACATGTTACAGTAGCCTCAATCTTGGAGTGTGTCTGAGAGGAGTAGGTAAAACCATAAGAAAGTGAGACGCAGTCCGTTACGGAGTTGTAACTTTCTTAGTTAAATGTAATTTGTGAACCTAGTTTTCGTGGAATTTGTTGTACCGCCAAGGCAGGTTCAGGGAGAAATAGAAGGGATGATACACCCTTCAGGCCAGACACACTCCTAGTAAGTTTAGCTTTACAGCTTGTAGAAAGTTAGTTTAATTTATATTTATTGTTTAGAGGTAACAACCCCATTTCAACTCCTCCCAATTGTGAATCTAAACCATCCAGGTACCCACTGAAACACACACAAAATTTCATCAAAATTGGTCCAACCGTTTAGGAGGAATTCAGTGACATACACAAGTACAGAAGAATTATATATATAAAGATATGTTTCCTAGATGTTACAAGCTCTATTATTTATTTAATTCCATCAACAGTTGCGAAGTTTAATTGAAATTGATATATCCCATTGTATTGTTTAAAATTCATTTAAGTATTTGTAGTTATTACTTACTTACTTACCCTACCAATGTTAAAACAAGAGCAATAACGTAGGTACCGTTAAAAAAAGCTCTAAACATCGACAGGTGCGTAAACATTTTTACCCAGTTTTCTGACTGAACAAAAAAAGAGTGTACCGACAAAACTTCAAGAATGTACGAGTTAAACTAGGCCTACTGTATAAACGGATATTTCGTGAACTTATAAAGCACTGCCATTTGCAGAGAGTGAATGAATACTTTGAACTAGTAATCTATATACCGAGCGAAGCGAGGTCTCCGTTTTAACTCGACCGTTCGGCATTTCGTCTGCGTGTCTGTATGTCTGTGTGTCTGTCTCACGATTACGGCCAAACGCCTAGACCGATTTTGATGATTTTTTGCATGAATGTCCTTATTCCTGGCCGAGTCATGTATATATAAGGGTTTTTCCATTTTTCATTTTTAACCCCTTAAATAAAATAAAAATGGCGGCCGCACCGTTTCTCTCAGTGTAAGCTTTTTTCCAAAGACAGTTTGGGGCTTAACCGTAAGTCGAATTTAAAAACTAATGGCATTTTGCTAATAACAAATTTGATTTTCAACAAAATTGTGTCCTTGATTTTTTCCGTATCTCTAACGGTAAGCTCACAAAATGGCCGTAAACTTCAAATTTGTTAATAATCGTCAAAGTATTTGTATTTCAACCATGTTTTTATACGTTTATTATAAACAAATTCAAAAGTGTTCCATAGCTTTTTTGTAGATAAAGGTTCAAAGAATTCATATATGCCAGTAAAAAAATGATTGAAGTAAAATTAACAAAGTTATTAGATCAGGAAACATTTATTAGTTATTAGCATGTTCAGTAATGAAAGGAAAAAGTTCAACTTTAGGCCTACATAAAAAGTAGTAAACATTATTGTAATTTTTTCATAAATGTAAAAACGTTCGTAATTTAGTTCTAAATAGAATTATATAAAAATATTTATCAATTTCAAATTTCTTATTTTGGAAACACCAGTTTTTATGTTCCTACTACAAGACTGCTAACAAAACTAGGCCTGTTTTGAATAGTAATTTAGGAACATATCCTTTGCAAAAAATGGCATATAATAATAAGAAAGTGTAGGGGATAAGAAAGTGTAGAGAATAGATCAAAGAATTAAACTGAATACTTGTAAATTTCATAAAAGTATTTGACTTAGCTTTACTTGAATTAAAAAATGAGATGAAACAATGAAACCGCTCGGCGATAAAGGACATACAAAAAATGACCGTTGGACACCGTGGGAAGTGTTGGTACATGGGTTGAGAATAAAGTTGAGGTCACTATCACGACGTTTTAACATCGTTTGTTTTCATTATTTCTAATATTGGAATATGATATGGAAGTTATGGAACTGTAAATACATTGTTAAGTTTTAATTATTTAAGTATGTAAATATTTAATTATATGTTTTCCTTTATAACTTGATATTTTTAGCTACCTTACGCATTATTAACCTAAATAAAACACAATGCCTTTAAAAGAAAATCTTTATCAGTTAAAGCTCAAGAAAAGAAAAAAAAAAATCGAGAACTAGAAATCCCGGAATAGCGGGAATTGTAAAAAAATCGCTGGCTAAACCTTGTGCTTACTTTACTGGCACACTATTTTTAACCTAAGCTCAAAACCACATTTGTTACTTTAACGAGCGAGGTCTACTGTTCACAGAACTACTAGTCCAAAACCCACTCACTCACTCACTGATCACAGTTTCGCAAAAACAATACAGCCTAGGAACGTGAAATTTGTTACACATATTGCTCACAGGGCCAAAGGCGCTAGAGGCGCACTAAGAAAGGATTTTTAAAACATTTGGCCTTTAAGTGCTGAAAAACCCCCTAAAACAATAAATATTGTTGGTTATATATCTCAAAAACCCTATCGCTAGGAACGTGAAAGTTGATACACATACTGCTCATAGGCACGAGAGGCGCACTAAGACATGATTTAAAAATATTTGGCCTTTAAGTGCTGAAAAAACCCCTAAAACAATAAATATTGTTGGTTATATATCTCAAAAACCCTATCGCTAGGAACGTGAAAGTTGATACACACACTGCTCATAGGCACTAGAGGCGCATTAAGAAAATGATTTTAAAATATTTGGCCTTCAAGTGCTGAAAAAAGTGCTGAAAAACGCATATAAAAAAATAAACCAGTTTTACATTTTGTTACGTGCTGCTAAGGGGTGAAAATGTGATAACACCCCCTAAAAACAATAAATATTAATTGGTATTCTTCCTTTAAAGCTAGAGAGCTGAAATTTGTCACTTATTAATTTTAAGAAAATATTTAAAGACGTAAGCTAATCATAACCATCCCGATCGATGCATTCGCATATTAAAGACGTTTTTGGGCGATCTGCAATATCCAGCTAAGACTGTGATTTACCAGTCCGTGGTTGAAAAACAAGATTCTCTTCACTCTTAATTATTCTTTATTTTGAATTAATTTACCCCACATACCGTGACGAAGACGATTCACAACCAGTGAACAATAAATACCAAACTAATTTAAAATACGTGTAATAATTCACTTTCGTGAAATAAAAGATGAAAGAAAATGAGAAAAATATTACAATTATGTACATAGTGATGCGAAAAATTGTCCGTAGCGAAACACGGATATTCATCTAGTTGATAATATTTATAATTATGCACAAGCGAATATCAGTTAGTTAACATAGCCATTTGATATGTAGTTGAAATGTTAGTTATTGTGTACAGTATCTATACACTTATAAAAGCCAAATACCATTGACTCATTGACTCATCACAGTTTCTCCAAAAACTCGAGGCCTGCAAACATGAAATTTGGCACTAATACTCTTTATAGGCTCTAGACGCACACTAAGAAAGTATTTCCGAAAATTCGAAATTTTAGGGGGGGTTTTGGGGGGTCAAAGTTACTAAATCACGATTTATCAAAACCTACCAAACGGATTGGAATGAAATTTGGTATGTAGCTTCCTCTAGGGCCATAGATGCTCGCTAAGAAAGGGTTTAAAAAAATTCGAAATTTTAGGGGGGTTAAACATCTGATTGTCAAATCGTGTCTGGCCCATTGTACATCTTAGCCAGTTGTGGATTCGCCTCATGGCAGAAAATGGCCTCTCACAAGTAGCACTGCTTAATGGCAGGAGTAAGAGCAATTTTCAGAACTACTAATAATTTTTGAGGGCCAGGCCCAACTGGCCCTCCCCTCAAACTCCGCGCCTGATTTGATACACAGTTTTTTTTAATTAAGTCTACTAGTCTACGTATTTCGATATGCTACCCAGTTTAACTAACCAGTGGACCGTGTGTATGAATTGCCTCGAATGCAAGTCCCATGTTCTAAGCTCTGCGTATAATATGGATATTTAATTATCATATAATTGAATGCAATGCCTGTTAGATCTGGTCTCTGATTAGAGATCTGGCATTGGGTTTTAAAAAAACCCACTGGTAGCTTTTAAAAGTTGCTACATTTTTACTAACGTCTGTTTTGAATGCAACCTCTACTAAATCAAGGAATAACTGTATATACCGGTACAGACAACTATTATACAACTGTTTTGTTGGTTCCAGTGGCGGATCTACCATTTGGGCTAACGGGCTTAAGCCCCCCCTTGTGCCCCTAAACTTACTCTAGATCAAACAGACTCACGGCAAAAAAAAATAATAATATATACATAAAGGCCTACACAAAATTTTTTTTGAAAAACTGAAAATTAATTAATTTGTATGCGGTAGTTTGGCCTACATTACTTTAAATGGACTGGTTTTGTTACATTCCATTTTACAGTATAATTTAAACGGTAAAACTAGTGAAAAGATGGAACACTTTTTCGAGACTTCGGCTCGTCCGGACAGAACACACGAATTGAAACTACGACTTTTTAACCCTCAAAATGGGTTTTCCGTACCCAAAAACATATGAAACGATACCCCACACAGAATTTTCTAAATGTTGACACAATATTTTAAAAATTTTGACCAAAAAACGAGACCCCGACGCGCTACGATTCACGCTAGAAAGCTCAAAAGCTTTTCAACTCTCCGCAATAAAATTAAGAAGATTTTTGTGCCATCAGAAGTTTTCTATGACGTCTGTGAGTGCTTATATCGTGAATACAGGAAAACAGACACACACAAAATTACCTCATGATTTCAATTCTTCGGCATTCTAATGCGAGCCGAAGTAATTAATGTACCGGTATTATAAAAGTAGGTTTTAGTCCTAATTCGAATTCAAATAAATTAACTATTGTATTGGGGCTATGAGCTAGTAACCACTGCAACAACAGAGAGGATCTTTTCAGATTTAAGACGTTTGAAGACGTACCTGAGGAGCACTATGGGGGATTCCCGACTCAACGGCCTGGCAATATCTTAAAAGAGAGAGAAATTGATGTTAAAAATGTTATAAATGTGTTTTGTCAAAAAAAATCTAGACCTATGGTAATTGAAAATGGGAATGTGGTTGAACATTTAAAAACATTAAATAAGGAACATTTTTTCTGTTTGTGATTTTTTTATAAATAAATAACATTGCTGTTTTACCAGTAGCATGTGTAACAGAGGTTTTTAAATTTATTTATGAGTTAAAGTGCAATGAACCTCATTTATTCCTTACTAAGCACAAAGATATAAGTCAGTAGAATTTATGTTTGAAAGTGCTTTTGTGTTGTTTGGGGGTACTGTTACCTTTAGACACAAATGAAGATCAAGCATTAGTGTAATTACATTATTGTGATTCAGGCTTTTTTTGAAAATATTAGTTGTAGTTAAATTTAGTCTGTATAGTATCTGCAATAACAGCCGTTATTAAAACATGATTAAATAGTATATTTCATCATTAGAACCAAAAGTGACGCTTTTCGATACGAGCTCAAGTTTAACGACCGAGGCGAAGCCGAAGTCGAAAAATGAGCGAGGATCGAAAAGCCACTTTTGGCCCGTGTGATGAACGATACTTTTCATCACACTGTGATTAACCCGGTGTTGTTTACTGTCAGGAATTTATATCCATATATAAACTCTACCCATCAAGTCCTATTATATTTACTGATGGTTCTAAACTGGACAATGGAGTCGGATGCGCATTTGTTCTGTCAGGAAACAGCTTCACTTATGGCCTGCAAAAACAGCTGAGTAGCCTGCAAAAAACGGTCGCGGACACACGTAATTTCAGTTCACGTAATTATAAATCAAATTTAAATGTCCCTATTAAGTGTTGTGTTGTGTGTTACATGTTGTTTGTGATTGTTTTCGTGTAAGTGTTTCGTTTTATAAACTTGACGTGCATCAACGAATGTAAAAAAACTAATGAAATATAGATTTGATAATGTCTGAATAAAAAAGCCGAAACGTACGTAACCAGCAAATAAAAAATAAAAATAAAGGACTAAGAGCTGAAAGTATACAAAAAAGTAAATTTATAGTAAAATTAACCAGTTCAGTAAGGCAATCAGAAATAATTCACTTATGGGTTACCATCTTCCTCTTTACTCAAGGCACTCAATATTGTACTAGCAACACCGGTGCCCCTTTTTATATGTTCAGATTCAAGAAGTGCACTTGAGTCCATTCAAGATATGTACTCTCCTAACCCTTTGATCAAAGTTATTCTGTGCTCCATGCACAGACTTTGGCTACGGGGCGTGGGAGTGTCGTTTTGCTGGGTTCCGGGTCATGCCGGTATACAGGAAACACTAAAGCAGACCTAGCTGCTAAGGAAGCCACTAAATAGAGTGTAAATAGAGTAATGTCGTCCGACTGTATGTCCTCTTTAAAACAAGCTCTGTTTAGACAGTGGGAAGAAGAGTGGGTAGCAGTGCAAGGAAATAAACTCCGCCACATTAAAGATACCGTTCAGCCATAGATATTCTCAAACCGTCAAAACCGTCGAGAGGAAGTGGTGGTTTCTCGTCTACACATTGGCCATTCTGGGTTAACCCACGGGTTTCTGATGCGTCGGGAGGATCAGCCGCTTTGTCCTTAATACTTAAATCTCCTTTCAATTAAACATCTACTTTTAGTTTGTGAAAAGCTGAAACATGTTCGGAAGAGGTTTTGCCTACCAAATTGCATTCGGAGGATGCTGGGTGATAACTCGCAAACCATATGGTGTTAGCATTCCTCCACCGGTTGAATGTAATTGGAAACATTTGAAACAACATACATTTACGTAACTTAAATACCATGTTTAGATTTATTACTTGTTATTTTAATTAGAGTTTTATTCATTGTTATGTAACAGGGCTTTTTACATTTTACAGTCCTGTGACAAGTTGTTATTGTGTAATTATTGTTGTTATTTTATCGTGTAGTGTCTGTAGTGTATGCAAATAAAAAGTTGAATTTGTACCGTGTTTGATCGTATATATCTCAATTCCTTATTAAGTCTATGAGCATTACGCGAATGCTCTTTGTTTTCCAGGCGATGATAACCACCCAGGTTTATCGCCTTTAATATAAAAAAAATCAATTACCATTTATTGTTTTATTTTATCACTATTCCAATCTACCTTGCCTTTCCCAGACCTGACCTAACCATACAGTGGTGGTATTTTAGATAACAAACTTCTGCAGAGACTGTTTGTATCAAAAACACACGTGTGTAATGAAACGCGTCTCTGCAGAAGTTTTTTTTTATCTAAAATATCACCTCTATATGGTTAAGTCAGTTCTAGGAAAGTATGTTGTATAAATCCTGTTTACAATTTAGTATATATATAGAGTGTTCATAAAGTCCCTTTAACCCCCTTTATTATTTGTGTTATTGAAAATAAGTTAACAAAACTTTGTATATATTTTGTGTTGCATAACAGGACAAATCTTTTGACATATCTGAACCTTTATGATTTTGGGGGGTTTGAAGGGGCTAGGGGGTTTACAATTACAAGTATAAAGGTAGGTCATGTAATACACCACTGAAAAGATTATTAAAACAGAAACAGAATGGCCCAAACTAAAGCTTAGTATCTTTGTTTCGTTTAAAGTAATGGACAATCAAAGTTCTGGAAAATGATATTGCTATCATAACTTCAAAGCAGGGTTATTAATTTGTTAATATTAGGAATAATTAGGTTGTATTTTATTTCTTAGAACTTTATATTTGTGTTTCTCTTTATATTTGAAATTGTTAATCCTTCTTACCCCCTAAGCCCCCCAAAATTATAGAGGATCAGATATGTAAAAAAATTGCCCTGTTATGCAAAACAAGATATATACAAAGTTTTGTTAACTTATTTTCAGTAACAAAAATAATGAGGCTCTTAAAGGGACTTTATGAACACTCTATATATTTTTTTGTACAAAACTACATTTTACCTGATTTTAAATCATTATAAGTAAAAATAATAATAAAGGCATAATACTATATGCCTATGTTTTAGGGTTTCAACCAACAATTTGGGAAATAGGTCTACTCACGAAGGCATCGAACAGCTGTCTGTGTGAACACAATATATTAGTAGAATTTGTTTCCTCCTAGTGGCCTCGCGAGTTTGCATCACTTGGCTTTGAACCGGGTACTTTTATGGTATTTTACGTTTTGTTCGATTTTGGGGAAACCAAGCGAGCTATAAGGTCGACTAAAAAAAAAAAAATGTGCAGAATAACATCCTACATTTATATTTTTAGAAAAAACTCTAAACAAATTTAATTCTCGTAGTAAAAATCTCAAAAAAATAGTTACTTCCGGTCAAAAAACGTACTTCCGGTTGTTGGATTTTTTTGGTTAACGAACTCGTCCGAGCGACATAGACAACCAACACGTGTACCAAATTTGGACCAAATCGGACTTAAAATGCGGCCGCTAGAGTGCGAACACATATATACATATATATATATGAATTTTAATGACACCCCAAAACGTATTCTGGGGACCATGATCGGTGCTCATTTGCTACTCCCGACCTTGGTTCTCACCATAAGGGCCACTGCAATAGCTCATTTTTCCTATGGAAATTCGCTAAAAAATGATCTGGTCAACTGCAAAATTTTTTTTAAAACAGACCTATCCGCTGGTAAAAATAGCCAAAACTAAGCCAGGCGCTGAAACCAAAAATGTACCTATTTCCAAAGACCAATTCGAAGTAGATCATATTACTAAGCTTGTTTACTATTACGAAACTCGGAAGCTAATACATGTGGAAATCTAAGACAACAAGATCGCACATTGCATATTGCAGGTTAAGTTAGGTTAGGTACATTAGCGTTTACGGCTTCAGGACTTAAACAAGATTATGTAACGGAAGCTTCAGCTCAGCTTCACTCACGCATCGCTACACTAATGTCATCAGATTAGACGAACCGAATAATGTGATATTAAGAAATTCAAGAAACGCAGCTCATGTGTGCATGCAGTCATGAAATAATTTTCTTAGTAATAATTTTTTTGGTTATCAACTAGGAAATCAATTGCGAATTGTAATACAAGGTCAGCTTTCGCCGGTTAAAGTTTGAAAAAATTACTTGGATAGAAATAAAGTAGATTTTTTTGTATAGGCCTAACAATTAAAATATTGTGTGTTAAAATCTACTTAACAATTAATCTGACTCTTGGGCTACCGTCACACTGGAGTGATTTTCACGCGCTTGTTTTACTGCTTGCTGCAACCTACCAATGGCATTCTTGCGTGAATTCACGCTGATTTACGCAACTGATCATTTTACTTTCTCCCCCCTATACGTAGTATATGGAGAAAGTATTGTTTTCGTCCAAATTTTTGAATTTGAATGTTTAGTGGAATTATCTGTTTTGGTGCTCCCTGAACCCCAAAAAAACGTTTCGTGGAATTATCTGTGTTGGTGTTCCCTGAACTCAAAAATATTTTTAGTGGAACTATTTGTTTTGGTGCTCCTTGAACACAAAAAAGTGTTTTTTTGGTGATGTCTGTCCGTGTGTCTGTAAGGATGTGTACAGAGCTGGAGACCATGCCAACGGTCAGATTTTGATGAAATTTGGTATGTAGGTGTAGTTCTGGAATATCTCCAGGTTTTTTTTCATTTTTTCAAATTTTTGATTTTTAAGGGGTTTCCCCCTAAAAATGGAAAAAACTAGAAAAATCCAAATTTCTCAAAAACGGCTCTAACGATTTTGATACAATTTGGCTTATTTGTAGCCCTTAATGTACTCTACCATATGAAAAAAAAAAACTGCATCTTTCTAAAACTTCTCATTTTGGTAATAATAATAATAACTGATTTAGGGGGTTTTTGGCCAAAAAGGGGGTTGTTTTTCAAAATTTTTCAAAACCTTTTTTCGTGCATCTATACAGGCCTAATTGACATGTTTGGTGCAAATTTGTTCGAAATCGATCGAATAGTTTAAATAATAGTAATATAATATAATATAATATGGATGTGTGTTACATGCATTTAATATTTTCCATTGTAACATTTTCCTACTTTTGCAATTCTAAATAACCACATCCTATGCTACTCTTGGGAAGGTATAGAGTTTCAGCTGGGAGAAAGTACGTGGCAGTTATCTGGTACCGTTTATTTTTTGTGATATCTGTCCGTGTGTCTGCTAGGATGTGTACAGTGCTGGAGACCATACCAACTGTATGATTTTGATGACATTTGGTATGTAGGTGTAGTTCTGAAATATCTCCAGACAATTTTTTCATTTTTTCAAATTTTAGATTTTTAAGGGGGTTTACCCCCCAAAAATGGCCAAAATACGAGAAAAATGAAAATTTTTCAAAAACGGCTCTAACGATTTTGATAAAATTTGGCTTATTTGTAGCCCTTACTGTATCCTACCATATGCAAAAAACCGTATCTTTCTAAAAATTCTCGTTTAGGTAATAATAATAATAACTGATTTTTGGGGTGTTTTGGCCAAAAGGGGGGTTGTTTTTCAAAATTTTTCAAAACCTTTTTTCATGCATCTATACAGGCCTAATTTGGCATCTATGTTTGGTGCAAATTTGTTCGAAATCGTTTTAATAATAATAATAATATTATAATATAATATGGATTTGTGTTACATGCTATTCTTGGGAAGGTATAAAGTTTCAACAGGGAGAAAGTATGTGGCGGTTATCTGGTACCGTTTATTATGTCTGTAGTGTCAAACGAAATCTCTACCGTAGGCCTACCGTACAGCCTCGATTCAATAATATACAGTGTATACGCACTTTATATGTATACAATGAGTTATCGCTCATTCTCTCTCCACGCTATCCGCTGCCGTTTGTAGACAATTACAATTAGGCATATATTGTTTATGTGTATTTTAAATTTCATACAAATCGGACGAAATAAAAGAAGAAGGCGACGATAACCACAAAGGTTTTTTGGATATAAAATAAAAATAAAAAATTGAACAAAAAGCAATCGAACTTTGTATCTTAATAATATAGTATGCAGTGCATAAGCGTCGGTGTTAAGTTAGTTGTGCAGTAAATAGCTGATGTTTGTTAAAGAAAAGTGATTTGTTAATTTTGAGTTGTAACGGAACAGATAACCTAATTTTAGGTTAGGCGTAGCCTGCAATTAATCAAAACACGTTTATTTGCAACCAATTTGGAAAATTTAGAATCAGGTAACTATTCTTTACAACTTACATTTTTATTAGTCTATATTAAACAAACAAAAGGCATACTGTATTATAAGTCGAACATTGGTGTTACATATTATATTGTTTCCTTTAGTTGATGATATTAAAATTTGTCTGAAATAGGCCTATTGTTAGTATTTGAATGTTAATGGTAGAGTAAAATTACAACTGATACCGGTACCGCAATGCTAATTATTGGGGTTGGTCTTGTCTATTTCTATCTCTGTCTTACAATGAGTGAAGCGAGAATGGCGGAGCCCCTAGTCTATTTACAAGCAGAAGAAGTCCTGACTGACTGATTCATAATTCATTAACGAACAGCCAAAACTATGGTAGCTAGATTTTAAGGGTTCAAAATGGTAAAAATACAAATGTTCACTCTCAGCCATAAAACAGATAAATAACCTGATTCGAATTCCTCAGATTAAACAGCTTAGCAACACAATTCTAGATGTGGCCTAAAAGTGAACCAACACACATGTTTGTTGAATGCGTTTAGCAAATTTAGGATCAATTAATTATTTTTCACAACTAACAGCTTTTTTAGGTTAGGTTAACAAAATACAAATAAATAAAAAAAAAAAAAACAATTAGGCTAGTGAAAAAAGCTTACTGTATTATAAATCCAAAAATCTGTTACATTGTTACATATCTATACTAATATTATAAAGAAATAAAATATGTTTGTGTATGTAGGGGGTAATCTCTCGAACTACTGAACCAATTGAAAAAAATAGTTTTACATACTAATAAAACGCTATACTGTCCCTGAGCAACATAGGCTATAATTAATTTTGATAAAAACATTATTATTTCAATATTTTTGTAAATTTAGTCGAAAAAATTTCTTAGGTTAGGCCTAGACTGATTAACCAACAAATGTATTTACATTTATTGTACCATAGCAACAAATTGAATAAAACAACAGATAAAACATCTCTTTGCTCTAATATTTCCATTAACAGTTGATTTAAAACTTTGAAGCAATTATTTGTATTTCTACCTTTTGGGTTAGGGTTTCATTAAAGGTAGAACCGAGCCTTGCTGGTTCTTTTAACCTTTATTATAACTGCTGTTATAAAATATACGAAATAATTTGATTTGAACATTTAACATTATTTACCATATTAACTTTGGGGTTATTATTAATCCTACACCTTTATTATAAAGAAAACTTAACATGATTATGTGTATAGAAGGTTCCAACGGGGTTGGCGTGCGGAGCACGCAGGGGTTTCCCCTAGGTACAAATAAAACAACTGGTTTGGATCAAAAGCTAGACACAATTTTAGCTTAGGCCTATACTGAACTAACACAGTTTTTTGAAAACGTTTTAGATGTATTACCATAGCAACTAAATTGGCAAATTTAGAATCAGATAATTATTTTTCACAACCAACCGTTTTTTTTAGGTTAGGTAATAGCAAACATGAACAAAGAAAAAGGCTTACTGTATCATAATTCAAATGATGGCAACTGCAACTCATTGTTAACAATTTGACAGCTTTTTCTAAAGCTCATAAATTGGTCATAATTATTTATAAATTCAGACAAAACATCAGTGAAAACATTCATAGCAAAAGTTACATTGCGGTACGTTGTGAAATATTGCGTTTGCATATTTGTGAAAAAATGCATTTCGTATTTTGTAACTATTTTGGATGCATATTTTTTGGTTAAAATCCTTATTATGTTATACATACCATAAAATATGGATAATATAATTATTATTATGGCATCAAGTATTGAAATTAAATATAATAAATAAATTTCCTAACATAAATTTCCCGTACTAATAGTTATAAAAAAGTGTTAATGTTAGTAACATATCATAATATATCGTCATATAGACCCACTACAAATAAATAAATAGTTGTTTTATAAATGAATGTAGTTGCCTGAATGTAAATGCTATGTGTTGCCTGAAGGAATATCAGGCGAGGAAGTTAACACTTTACCCTCTAGGTAGCGTTGACGTGTTAGTTATGAAGCAGTATCGCGATTCCTGTTTTGTTCGATGGCAGAGATGTGCACTGTAAGTGCGAGAGAGACAGAGCTACCGAGATTACGTCATGAAGAAAAGGTGCAGTGTATAGACCAATGGGAGCGTAGCTGAGCCGCGCAGGGCTTCCCCCTTCCACCATCCGAATCCATTGTGAAGACCGCCAAAACGGCAGCTTTTGTTCAGTTTAGTTTCGTGTTGGTAGTAGAAGCGAACGGAAGTTTGTAGAATCAGATAGAGAGAGTGTGAAAAACAGTTGTGTCAGTCAACCGTGTTAGCTCGCTGTTTTCACAAAAACTCCTACTGTTTTTAGTGTGTAGTTTTCTTCCCCCCTGAAAACCGGTCTATCAGTGTTAAAAAATTCTCGTCAAATTTAAAAGGGAAAGAAAAATAATTTCCTTGGGAAATATTTTAAGTTGTTTAGTTTGTTGTTTGTGGTGAAGAGAATCCTCGAGTTGGGGATTCATAGTCTGCATTTGGCAAGGTTAACAGTTATCAGCAACACTGGAAATATACCTAGAAATGGACAACCAGGATGGAGTGGCAGGGATAGCCGAAGTGCAGAATGACCCAGGGTAAGTGTTTCTTTGTCTTCAATTTAAACTGAACTTCTTATCTCATAATTAGATTACAATAACTGACAGGTTATCAAATTGTTACCGCATAACCTATAAGCCTACAATTTCCATTATCATGCATAGAGCAGCCTATACCTAGTAAAATAGATTATTTAATAAGTTTATATGGTTTATACATAATATTACACATTCATTTCTTAAAAATCTTTATTAAATTCAACATCAGTAGTATAGATTTATGTAGTAGTCGTGCTGAAAACATTGGACAATTTAAACATAACCTCATTCTGAACACTACGTGTAGGCCTATATCTTGCAGTTAGATGAAAACTTTATTTACACATTTGTTGTTATCATTAATTGAAATTACATTTTAGGAATAACTACATGATAAACTAACTCTTTATGGTAGTGAAATTATTTGGTTTTACTACTAAAAAAATATTTAGCTAGTGTTAAATTAATAAAACATTGTAAATTAGGCCTATTTAAAGAAAACTATTCGAATTACTTCAGTTTAGTTATTAATAAATTAATGTGACATTAATTACTAATAAATATGGAACATTCTGATATAAGATAAAGCTTTTCTTTCATGCTGATTTATTTTTTATAACAATTTTAAATATTTTACAATAGGCCTATCCTACAAATAGTTTTGTAGCCTGCAATTTGTTTAGACATACAAAATAATATTGGCTAGGTTACTACTTTTTAAGTAATACCATTCATTTATAATGATTGAAGTCTAATGGGTTTTAACTGGTGTCGTTTAGTTATCACTTTAAATTAATTATTTTTTAAATATTCATGCCAACATTTTGAATATAAATAAAATAGTTTGTATTAAAGATTTTAGACATTTGGTATTTTCATATTGTAAAATAATCAGATAAAGTATCATCTTGAAGTTGATTATTAATCTAATGATTGATCTTGTCTAATTTTAAAATCATTAAATTGTTTAGACAATAAGCAAATAAGAATAACATGGTTTGAAATACAGCATGCATTTAAAAAGTCGTTTTCTCAACTAACTTAGACTTGTATATTATAGTAATCTGTGATGAAAATCTGTACAATTTATACTTCAGGTACCGTAAGCCTAATGAAATACTTTTTCATTAAATAAGATTAAAGAACATAAATATTGAGCCTAGTGCGTTTTGCTACTTTGAAAGCAATAATTTAATGTTAATAATAATCTAATACTAGCATTTTAAAACTAGGCATATACAAACTAAATTAATCTTAAAATTCTTTCCAAAGCTCATAAACGTAATTAGTATTGATAATCTCCATATTTTAGCATTAATTTTAAAGATACACCTCGCTGCGTCCAATGCGGGGAGCTCTCTCTGCAGGTTTGGCTAACTTTATTGATAACGTCGCCGGTACACCTAACCTGCAAGGTGCCTAATACAAGTGAACCGTAGGTTTGCGAATGTTTTAAATTGTACACATTTTTTTATTGATTAATATAAAGAAGGTGTTTTTAACTTGGCAGTGGTTTTATAGGCTAAATTATGAGTATTTGATAGAAATTATGTGTGTTTGATCAAAGGAAATTCATTTGTCTAAATTAATTGTTGGTTTAATATTAAAAGCGTCATCATTAGCGTTGAACCCTTTTCACTATCAGAAATTTACATACAAAAATTATACTAACACAAACATAAATTAATTCTATGCAAACTGGGTAGTTGTTTATAAGACAGGAAGAATTGAAATTGATTACATAGTATAAATCATCATCAAACTTTAGAAAGATTGTATTAATGTAGTAAATTGGAAATCTCTCCTTACCTGAGTTTTACATAAGTCTGTTATATGCTGTAACTATTGTGAAAATACAATAAGTTACAAAGTGGAAAAGGAAAAGGAACTCGGTAAATATATATATATTTAAATGACGTAAATGCTTCCATTCTTTCTTACATAATTTAGTTAGTTTTTGTTCTTTAACATTTCGTCCTCTTTCATCTTTAATGCTGTACTACATATTCCGATATATTTATGTAACATTTTAATTTAAGGTTAAACAAAGTATATTTAAAGACGTATATCGATGCAAAGCCATCCTCGTACCTTCCTCCTTTCATTTTCGTTTTACTACCTCCTTCGTAGAGCTTTACGTAGGCCTCTATATTTTTTTTAGAAGTTAATGACGTTACGATGTATGCACAGCAACGCTTTCTGATTAGTCAGACAATTTATTTACTAGTGTACAGAATTATTATTAATGTCTAGTTTGTAGTAACTTAACTGATTACACTTTGTATAAAAATACAAGAATATCTATTGTTATTGTTGATTCATTTGATGCAAGTAGTTTTTCATTACTGTGAACAAGCTGCAAAAGAAACAAAATGCTAGTAGTTTTCTCAATAATTGCAAATTTGAGCCTAGCGCTGTTCCCTGTTCATGTTTTTGTTGAACTACAAGTATAGTGGATCATTGCTATACTCATCCGCCTTTATTAGCCTGGTAAAAAGTTAAGACAGAGCAAAATAGAAACTTAAAACAAAGTGTCTCCCAGTTTATTGGTATGACTGGCGTTAAGTCAAATAAAATCAATCTTAGTTACTTTTTTTTAAGTAGTAAAACTTTCTTGTTGCAAAGGAATAGGTTAGGTACTATTAAATTATAACTTTTCAACTATTTAAGTTTCAGAGAGCGTCTTTACGAATTTTGCTTAGTAAACATTGGTGACCTGCTATACCTTTTGCCTTTACAGTTCAGCAGTTGTAATTTCTTTTGTTTGGGGGTTGTTTGGTTTCATTATATAAGTGGCTTTACACAAAGAGTGGATAATGTGAGGCAAGTAAACTAATTATTTATAACTTTTTATCTAAATCGTGAGTGGTTTAACTTGAAATACAGAAAGCTAGTTTTTTTAAATTTATGTAACGAATTTAGTCTTTTCAAACAAATTAATTTTCTAATAACGTGGTTGCGTTTATTACAGTCTACAAATAATTAACAAAACTTATTTCGTAACAATCTCTTAACGTTGTTTGTTTTTCTTTCTCTATGTTAATTTTAATTAAAATGAAGGATTAATCTTGCGCCGATACTTTTAAAAATTTTCAGACAGATCTTTGCGCTGATGTATAATTTGAGCTTCTAAATATAAACAAATAAACCACCTACATAGTAAATATAATCGGCACAAGGAATAGTATAGCTTGCCGGTTGGTAGCTTGTCCCATTTCGTGTATGAAGACGTTGCCCAATGTGACAACACTGTTCAGCGCCTCGTTGCCGGCTTTCACTGAGACAAACTGATTTATATCTTTGTTGTAACTAATCGACTTAAACCCTCGTGCCGTTTGTTTTTAGTTTGTGACGAGATCTCGTCTTCTGATATTGTCCACTTCTGTTCTTTGTAATAATCTGTTGGTGTTTTCGGTAGTTTAGATTTAATCATTCGGACAGAGCTTTGAATCAATTTAACGAATTCAGGAGAACGGCATCAAAGAAAGTATTTTTAGCGTTTGAAATGTGTTCCCAAAGTAGGGCAAAAGTTGTTGGTGACCAACATTATAATTTTAAGCTACAAAATATATACATTATATTTAAATAATAGTTTATAAAAATGTATATCGCTTTACGTTGATTTAATTTGATTGAATTGCGTTATAGATTACACTTGCATATAGAATGTAAACAATATAACTATTAGCTGTCATGTTAGTTAAACAGATTGTTAATAGATGGCGCCTTTCATTAGGAACCATATGAAGTATAATATAAAAGTTTTTTTAAATCAATTTTTGTAACGAAATCATGAATTTTTCGTCAATAGCGGGGAACATAAGCCTTAAAATTATGCTTCTATAATTAATTTTAATGAAGAATAAAGGCAGATATCGGTTAGCGACAAAAAAAAACCCCTTTGGAAATTTATATAAATAAAAGTGTAAATGTTCGTTTGTTCAAAATCTAAAATCTCCGAAAGTTCTTCACCGAATGCTTTGAAATTGTGACACAAAGTCACGTTCAAATACAAGAGTGTTTTTATATACGTTTTGAAAAACAGCGCCATCTGTTGGTCATAAAAATAACACAAACTATACTAATTATTTTACGGCATTGGGAGCGCCATAATAAATAATTAAATATATTATGTTTAGTGTTGGTGAAATAATATGCTGTTTGCTCTAATACATTCATTAACTGCTGATTTCAAAAATTGAAACAATTATTATTTGTATTTCTAACTTTTTAGGTTACGTTTTTGTTTAAGTGTAGACCTGAGCCTTGTTGGTTCTTTTAACCTTTATTATAACTGCTGTTATAAATTATACGAAATAAATTATTAATTAGTAAACGGGGTTGGCGTGCGGAGCACGTAGGGGTCTCCCCTAGTAATATATAAAATGAATAGGCCTACATGTGAAAATGTTAACTAGATTATTGTTGCGTTAGTTTGAAATTACGTATACATAACTACACACAGGAAAAAACTTTAAGTGATTCAGTTTTATTTCATTACATTATCTTGATAGAATAATTGGTTCATTATTTTACTTTAGTTGGAGTACAATCTTATTTACTGTAAAGGAATATTGTTTAAGAAAATATTATTTAAAAATCATCAAACTAAAATAAACTCTTTTCTGTTTAGTTGTAGAATTAGTACTTTACACGGGTTTATGTTTAAAGTAAGAATATTTTTCTAATTGGAAATTTCGTGTCTAGAATAAAATTGAAATTGTGCGCCATACAATACTTACATAATAAATCCTCTTGATAATACAATATACAAATTTATAGAGATCTAAAAATAATAAAAATAAATAAATACAATGTATCTATTGAAGCTCGTACATTAATAAGTTATTATTGTTACATATTTACCTAAATCAGCTGTTTAAAGTTATTAAAATTAATTCAAAACACGCTCGTCCTTTACGCGGTTTGCCGTGAGCATACATCTAGTGTATAGAAAATATGTAATAGAAAGAGAGAGAAAGAAATAGAGATAATTGGCTACTTTGTATGCTTGTCTTGAGAGAGAGGGAGAACAAATTGCTACAGCCGTATAATATGTTATACTTGGATGATTGAATGACTACACAATCTCCCATAATGTAATAACGTTGTAGAAATTATAGGCTGGAGTCTGACAAACAATAAAAGTACAGTATCCATTCTGATATGTTTAAATGCCAGATGTGTATTGTATAACAACGATGTGAATGAGATTAGTGATTTCTTCGAGGTTTGACAGACTGAAGAAGAGGGTGTAAGTAAACCGAACGCCAGTTACTGTAGGTCCAGAGGTTCTGGGTTGAGCCCTTATGGCAAATGGGGTGGGTGAGGGAACTTCCGTTTGTGTTCGGCGCGGCCACTGAATTAGACAATGACTCAGTGGCGGTTCTAGGCCTGAAAAACTAGAGGGCAAAGACACTACAGAGGGTCGAATGACGGGTATAGAATACCTCTCGGTCACAGGGGGATTATAATATTATGGAAATCAACTTCCCAAAACTCCATTTTATTACCTTTCTGGCTGAAAATTTATTAGTTATTTAAAACGAAAACTCACCCTCCAAAAACTCCATTTCATCATATCCCTAAATAAAAATAAAAACCCACTTAAAAAAAAAAAATCAAACATTTTACGAATTTTGTAATTAAACTCTTTGTTTTTAAATTTTAATGGATGTTTAGGATGTAATAGTTTTTGACAAATAAAAATGTAATATTCAACAAAATTTATTTTCTAAAACATTTTTTAATATTTGTTAGTTTTATATATTTTGTATAACAACTTTTTTCGATATTGTCTTAAGAAATATACATATATATTATAAACAAAGGCCTAAGGTTAAAACTACTTAAAACGTCTAAGACCTCATTTTTTCTGAAATTTAAATAGAGAAAAGGCCATAATCACCAAAAACACATTTATTTAAAATAGCCTCAACGTTTCAGGTACCAATGCGCTCTGTTTTCAAGAGTTGAGGACAGAAATACGTATAAATATAAAAATAACGTATTTTTATGAATATAAAAATTAGAGAAAAGCTCAACAAACATATTGAAAATGTGTACATTAAGTTGTTTAATTCGAAGAAAAAATGTTTGTTGGATAAAGTATTTGATTTATTTAAATAATCTTATAGTTTTTTTTAAGAATGTAAGAATGTAATTTATACTCCTAACTTGAGAGGATATCTCAATATGAATATTTCTAATAAACATTGAAAATGATTTTAACGCCTTAAATGGCGGGCGTTAATAAAAATTGCCATTTAATAAAAATGGCGGCCGGACCATTTCTCTTAGTGTAAGCTTTTTTCCAAAGCAAGTTTGTGGCTTAACCGTAAGTCGAATTTAAAAACTCATAATATTTTGCGCGTAGCAAATTTGATTTTCAACAAAATTGTATTCTTGATTTTTTCCGTACCTCTAACGGTAAGCTCACAAAATTGCCGTAAACTTCAACTTTGTCAAAAATCGTCCAAGTTTTTGTATTTCAACCATGTTGTTATACGTTTATTCTAAACCAATTCAAAAGTGTTCCATAGCTTTTTTGTAGATAAAAGTGCATAGAATTCATATAAAGCCAGTAAAAATAAAAAAAAAAGTAATAAAAATTTAAGTAAAATTAATAAAGTTATTAGCTCAAGAAACAAGCATGTTCAATAACGAAAGAAAAAAGTTCAGTTTTAGGCCTAGTTACATAAAAAGTAGTCAAATTGTTTTGTAATTTTTTTCATAAATGTAAAACAGTTTCGTAATTTAGTTCTAAATAGAACTGTATAAAAATATTTATCAATTTCAAATTTCTTATTTGGAAAACACCAGTTTTGATGTTCCTACTACAAGACTGCTAACAAAACTATAGGCCTATTTTGAATAGTAATTTATAAATATATCCTTTGCCCCAAAATGACATATTATTAATAAGAAAGTGTAGACGATAAATCAAAGAATTGAACTGTATGCTTGTAAATTATTATTTTATTAAAGTATTTGACTTAGCTTTACTTGAATTACAAAATGAGATGAAACAAATGAAACCTCGCGGCGATAAAGGACATACAAAAATGACCGTTGGACAGCGTGGGAAGTGTTGGTACATGGGTTGAGATCACTATCACGACGCTTTAACATAGTTTGTTTTTATTATTTCTAATATTGGAATATGATATGGAACTGTAAATAAATTGTTAAGTTTTAGTTATTTAAGTATGTAAATATTTAATTCTATGTTTTCTCTCAATAACGCGATATTTGTTATTAAATATTTGTTATTAAATAACCTTACGCATTATTAACCTACATAAAACACACAATGCCCCCTAAAAGAAAATCGATAGCAATTAAAGATCAAGAAAAGAAAAAAACGAGAACTAGAAACCCCGGAATCGCGGGAATTGCAAAATAATGATTCACTGGCTAAACCTTCTGCTTACTTTCTTACTGGCACAATATTGTTAACCTAAGCTCAAAACCTTATTTGTTATTTCAACGAACGAGGTCTACTGTTCACAGAACTATTACTATAATGTATTCGATCCTACGTGATTAGTTGGATCTCGCAAATATAGATTTTAATATTAATAGGCTATATAAGTTAGCTACCTTTACTTTGGTTGATGTTTGGTCCTCTTTGTATTCTGAGACCCGATTGTCTTATTTTAATACAAGCTAAAACTATTTTAAAATGCAGGCCTTCCTCTTTCAAATCACAATATCACTTCAATATCTTGAACAACGCAAACGTTGTACAGATGGAAATATATGTGAAGAAGTGGTCCGCGCAGGTAGGGATGTGAGTGTGGAAAGGGAGGGGGTATGTTATGTGTGGCCGAGTGGGGGATTTGACCGCTGAGTACACTACTACCCAGTATGTTTTTTACGGCTATGTTTTTAAAAGTTATGTACACTATTTATAAATAATTTATACAATATTTATAACAATATATATAATACTTATAACAATTTAATTAAGTTGATTATAGTCCAGAAATAATAAAACACTCTAATGTTTTTAGAAAAGGCAGTGCACTAGATAACGCGACTAACCTCTGTCTCTGACTGACTCGCGACGCTGACCTCCACGCTGTTAGCGCATGCGCATTGGCCGTCCCTGCTTCTGCGCATACAACCAGCAGCTTCTTCACATATATTTCCTACTGTTTCCTATGCTCAGAAGGATACATTTAAATGAATTATTTTCTTTTTGCCAAATAGTGTTTTCGGGATTTAACTGACGTTGACTTTTCAGTTAAATAAATTACTTGTTACATTCTATAAGGATAAAGGTGTGCAGATGAATGGGTCTGAGGTAAACAAATCGTTTATCTTTCGAATAATTTCAGGAGCTATTTCAGATATTGAACAATATTGCATGCAGCCTACTTATTTAAATCAAAAGTGTTTATAGTAAAATTCAACTCAGAGTGAGGCGGAAGTTGAAGCCTACCGAGGGTCAGCACGGTCGACTGGTTTCCGCTCCACTTCTACCTGAATTTTAATTTTTTATAGTAGCGTTATACAAACTTTTTTTATAACAAGAAAATATAAAAATAAATCACATAACGTTGTGTATCACGATCGTCTGTTTATTTTGATACCAAATTTGAAGTAAATCGGTAAATGTTGAGTAATTAAATGGCATAGCTTTTAATGTAACTAAGAACTATTGAAGGTGTTTTTAATTACTCAACATTTACCGATTTACTTCAAATTTGGTATCAAAATAAACAGACGATCGTGATACACAACGTTATGTGATTTATTTTTATATTTTCTTGTTATAAAAACAGTTTGCATAACGCTACTATAAAAAATTAAAATTCAGGTAGAAGTGGAGCGGAAACCAGTCGACCGTGCTGACCCTCGGTAGGCTTCACTTCCGCCTCACTCTGAGGTGAATTTTACTATAGTATTGGTATTATGTATTACCAGAGGTAGGCCTACTACATGGAATCTACTTAAAATTGCCAGTATATTTACTAATAGACTATGTATACATTTTATTACTGTAGTGTTGGATCGAAATAATTTTTTCATTCCCCGGTAAGCATATCAATTGGCTTGGTGTGGAGTGGTCACTTTGAGACCGGATTCAGATAGAGCTTCGAAAAGTAGAATAGGGATGTAGGGGTCTGGGAGGCCTCATTATTTTGTAAGAGGGTCAAAGTGGCTAAATACCCCCAAAATTTGAAATTTTTGTTATATACCTGAATCGACGCAGAATTTAAAGTGTGCGACCGTAAGACACCTATAAAGTGTAAAGTCGGGTTTTAATATGTTTCTGATATGCTTACCGGCCTGCCATCCCTCTTGTTTCAATGGTAGAATTTTCAATTCTGCAAGAAGAATATTATTTAAAATATTCGTGACAAGGTATATAAATAAATATTTTCTGTCAACAGTCTCGTAAGTTCATTTGGCTCAATAAAAGGCAAAGGTTTACGATAGTTTGTAACATTTGTCATCGTTATATAGGCTATACTATATTATATTTTATTTGCGTATATTGTTGATTCTTTTTACGAGCTTTAAAATTAATTTCGAACAAAAATCAATTTGGAATTCAAACGTGAGATCGCGTTTAAAGATCTAAACTTGCCTCTTTAGTGTTTTAACTTGTCTAGATTACCATCATGTCAACACATTTATATCCGACTTTATGATATCAATGAACTTGATTAAGTCGGCTGTTAATGGGGCCAAATTTCACGTAATCATGCTGTCACCGGTCGCGTGAGTAAAATAATTGCATTTTAAGGGAAAGCAGTAAAAACAATCGGAAATTAACTTGGCTTAGGTTTTACGACTACCGGAACTTTGGAACGATATCTAAGCTTCAGTACGCAGTTGGCAGTTAAATTATTTTTTATTTCCCCTTATTCGTGTTTTATTCGCGGCAATGAAAACACTTTAGGGTACAACCGTTTAGAACCCCGAAGATCTCGGTTGACAAAAATTTAAATATGTATGCCTACAGTTGGGACTTAATCGTGTACACAAGTAAATAATGATTATTATAGTATATATACAGAGTGCTCATAAAGTTCCTTTAACCCTCTAATTATTTTGATACTGAAAATAAGATAACAAACTTTGTATATATCTTGTGTTGCATAACGGAACACATTTTTTAAAGTGTATAATAGGTGCACCTCGTCTAAAAATTGCTGGCGGTGAATCGGATTTTACCGTCACGCATTTTCTGAAACGCTCTATTCCGTCACGCTCTACTATATATAGTGCACATGTGTGTATAACAGAGTATATAGTTTACTTGTTAATGCCTCTGAAATGGACATTGTGCTTCCTCATTTCGTAAGTTGTGTTAAAATAGTTTACTTGATAATACGTCTGAAATGGATATTTGCTTCCTCATTTCGTAAGTTGTATTAAAATAGCTTACTTGGTAATACCTTTGAAGTGGACATTGTGCTTCCTCATTTCGTAAGTTGAAACAGTTGAATCGGTAATGTACCTCTGAAATGGACATCGTGCTTCCTCATTTCGTAAGTTGTGTTAAAAAATTTACACTTCTCCCGTGTGGTCTCAAGCACACAATTTACATTTTTTTTACATATTTGACCCTCTATGATTATGAGGGCTTGGGGAAAGAGGGGTTAACAATTTCAAATATAAAAGTAGGTCATTTAATACATTTATGATTCTATTAAAATAGCAATAGTTTAGACGAATAGCCCATGATGGTGATAGTTTAAAATATAGTTTTATGTTTGTTGGCCTAAGTGGTTAGGCTGTCAAGAATGAAGTAAACAAAAGGGATTGTGAAATAGGCTACATACATTTTCAACGATTTCTAACCTCAAAACCGATCATATAGCATATTTTTTTAGCCTACATTAGTTTTATAACTCACTTACAAAAACAAAGAACATACAGTCATTATAAGAAGTTTGTTTTGATTGAAGTTGTAAACTTGTAAACAAAATCCCAAAGTGTAATCTAGATTAAGTTTTGCTAAAGTATTAAAGATGTTGAGCTAAATCAGCTGTTGTATATCTGAAGTGGATTTATTGTTGTCAGCTGCTCAATAACGTATCATAGGCTATGTCTTTAAAATTATAGTTATTTTACTCTACCAACCTTGTGCTAAACTATATTGTTACTCACAGACGTACGTACACTCGCTTATATATAACGATCAATAAAAAAGGGGGTTGACATATATAAAAAGTAGGTGCAGAAATAGTGTATAGACAGGTAAGGGAGCAGAGTGGCTTAGAGTTTAAAGTCACCCGTCCAATGTGATAACATTATAATTTCTTACACAATTGCTTGGAACTGACATTCTGTGTTTACTTGTGCTGTGCGTTTCTACTCGTCTTCACTAGTCTATAAAAAATAGGCTACGCATTTGAATTTGTAAGTTTGTTTTGGGTCATTTCGGACAAGATATTCTGGCTCTGGCTTCCAAAATCGATATTTTTTCACATTAAATGATTTGTGTATCATAACTTCACGTACAATTTCTTTAACAAGTGATTTAATAGAAAGATTGACGTCTCAAATACGACAAAAGTTTTGCAACTAATTTATTTAAATTGCGACAAAGCAATTGATTCACAAAAAGTATTACACAAAGTAGCTGCTGAATCCTATAATACAAGACAAAGTAAGAAGACAAAATAAATCGTCCCCAGTAGAGATCTAATTTATTCTACTAAAATACTCCACGTCCAATCACTAGCAAAGCCAATTTTAAGTGTCATCACTGTCATAAGTTATGTCCAATCTAAGGAATTGAGCTGTTAGCGCCGGCACCTCAATAAATCTCAATAAACGTTCCCTTTTATAATTAATTATTTGATTTGAACGCGTGGGAACCGGTTTCTCCCACCCATCCAGCGTCGGTGGACTTTTACACGATTATTCGGTAAAATTACCAGACACCCAGAATACATTAACAGTAGGCCGCTGTCTAGGAAGAATTGCCGAGTGGGTCTGGGATATAATTACCATCATTTCTTGCTTTACATTATGTACAGGCGTTTGATATATTATTTAAAAAGTTTTTATTTAGTGTAGTTGATATCACTTTATTGTTATTTATTTTAAAATTTGTGTACATATGGCGTAACTCACTAAGTCTACGGTTTCGCAGCACACTTGTCTTATGGCGTATCGTATATGTTGTCTCCTAGGCTGCGTATCACATGCGCGCATCTAATACTTACGTAGCAGTAGCTGCGTATTTGTCCGACTGCTTTCGGTGCAGTCGGTGTGAGCTATAATCTCAGCTAATAATCT
>JAGFPH010000328.1:11580-52128 GCA_018207615.1 Philaenus spumarius | reverse complement strand
GCGAACTCATGTTTTTACGCACAATTAAGTGTATTCTACGCAGTCTATTGAACCACTGAACGGATGCTGCGTTTTCGGTCTACACGAAAGCCGCACCGCATCTAATACTTAATACACGTCTAATAAACCACGCCCTGAAATATTATAGTTAGTGCTTAAAACGGGGCATTAAGTATTTTTGACAGTTGTTGCAAAACTTTGAGTTAAAAATTGTATTCTTATCTTGTAATAACGTTTAAGGATAACCTACACTCACATTATTATCAGAAAACCCCTTTGATATATTTGATTCATTTTACAGGAAGCGAATATTGTTTCCTTGTATTTTTCCCGGTCTCTGTGCAATTTACTTCACACTCTGTAATGTACACAGTGTATGTTGCCAGCAATGTTCGTGGGTGGTCGTGTATGTTCGGGTGGCCAATAAACTTATGAAACTGGTTCCATACATCCGTGCTGTCGACACTATAAATGTTTACCTCTGCGATTTAACTATCGGACATTGCGGGTTTTATGTTGAGCGTAACACGACACTTTAAGTTTGCCGAACTCGTATGTCACTTGGAGGAAAACGAAAATGTAGGAATGTATTCAAGCGATGATTGGAATAATTTGTTTTGTTAGAATCTTAAATGCAAGAAGATTATGACAAACATTTGCTCTTTATTTCATAGAGATTATTATTTACAATGTCAGTAGCCTACAACAGTAATCCTCAGTTTTAAACTGGCATGTAGACTATTTCTCAGTAGTATTTGAAGTCAATTTTTGATTTTTCTGATCATAATATGATTTTTTAAAGTTTTTTTTACATTATCAGATTAGAAAATATAATCATAGAAGTAATCATGAGTGAGACGGGTCAGGCGATTAATGTTTTTTTTTAAAGGAATTTAGATCTTCAAATTGGGATGTTTTTTTAACAAGAATAATGTATAGGAAGTTTATGATGAATTTATTTCCATTTTACTTTAGAGAAAGTATAGATAGTGATTGCAAAAAAATCGATGTTGTGATTTTTGTAGAAGTATCCGTTTTGGGACCACCTGAGTCCAAAAAAGTGTTTTAAAAACAATTTCGGTCTGTCTGTATGTATACAAAGCTAGAGAGAAAACTATTCGATTAATTTCGAACAAATTTGCACCAAACATGTCAATTAGGCCCTGTATAGATGCACGATAAAAGGTTTTGAACATTTTTGAAAAACAACCCCCATTTTGGCCGAAAAACCTCCAAAAAATCAGTTATTATTTTTTTATATAAAAAAACGGCTCTAACGATTTAGATAAAATTTGGCCCTTAATGTATCCTACCATTTGCAAAAAACCGCATCTTTGTAAAAATTCTCATCCAGCTAATAATAATTTATTAGTTACTCTCCTAATTTAATGTATCCCCTCTCCTACCTTAATACAGTTATGAAGTCACAGTGAATCTGTTAAATAATTAAAAATATGTTTGTGAGAAAGTATGTGCCAGTTTCTGGTACTGTTTATTTAATATTTATTTCGATATTAGTAAAGTAAAGAACTATGCAAGGGTGGAAATAATGAAATTAAATTAAAAGATTGGATTATAGATGAATTTGCATGTTTGATATAAGATTGATCATGCAAATAAACTATAATAAGATTGTTTAAAACGTAAATGTAAGAAGATGATAAGATGGAACACTTTTTCGGGACTTCAGCACTTTTTAAATACAAAAAAATGTGATGTTTTTGTCACTCACGTCACGTTGCTGAAACGCTAGAAAGCTCAAAAGCTTTTCAACTCTCCGTAATAAAATTACGAAAATGTTAGCACCGCATGAAGTTTTCTACGTCTATGAGTGCATATATATCGTGTCCACAGACAGACACACGTAGAGACACACGGACACAAAATATTTGTATTGCTTTATCGTGTTCAGAGACCTTGATTTCAATACTTGGCATTTTAATGCGGGGGTGAAGTCGAAAACGTCGAGAAAAGTCATAAAAAGTGGGGGTACAATTTTTAGAATTTTCGCAAGATTTCAATACTTCGGCATTTTAATGCGAGCCGAAGTAATGCTATTCTTCAAAAATATTATGTTAGTTTTAGATATAGGTTAAATCAAGAAATTAGAAAATGTCAAATAGAACTGTGACATGAATGAGTTTTATCTCAAAGATTGTAATATTAAAGAGCAATGGAAATTGGTAAAATACTTACACAAGTTACATACATTCTTATGAAAACAGTATTGGTCAAATTGTTTGTGAAAACATTGTATGTACGTCATCTATTGATATTGCAAATTCTTTCAGTGGTCATTTTTTATCTGTTGCTAAATTTGATAGACAAGAAAGATGGAAATATTTGGAAATTCTATATACAGGTAAATGAAGTTTTTGGCACAGATTCTGAAACGGCATCCGTATTTCTTGGAATGTATCCGATGAATTTATACCGACAAAGACCGCGGTCTGAATATAATATAGATTTGCCTAACTCTTTCAAGAAAGCTTTTGCATTCTGCACCAAACATGTTTGCTAGGATTGTCGCGTTTTTAAAAGATACAAAATTTAAAACAAAATTTCTAATGCAACTGAAAACCTAATTATCTTCTCTAAAAGATGTGGAGTGGTTTTTTTTTAAAGTTTTTGTTTGATGTTACTGAATCTTAGTCATTTGCTGAGTCTTGGTAGTGTTGGGTTTTACTTAGGAGGAGAATTTTATAATACTAATGTGCTTTGTCAATAGCGAAAGTTTTTTAATTTTACTGTACATTTCTTTTTAAATTTTACTGTACATTTCTTTTTTAATTTATATTGCGTTTCTTAGATTCCACTTTTTTATTATGTAATGGTAGGCCTACTTTATTTTTTCTGGAGTAGTCATGTAAGCACTTTAGGGGTTGCTAGTTTTTCTTTTGTTGGAGAATCCGAAATAGGCGGTGGTTTGCCTACATTTTTATAGAGATTGTTGTTTAATTTTTTTATTTGTTTTGTTGTATAAATTTAAAGATGACTATTATAGTCTGTTTGAGAAATAAAGACTTCTTTCTTTCTTTTAAAAAAGTATTTTCATAAGGCCTGATTTTAACTCTAATTCTTAAGTTATGATTTTGTTCAGGAGTAGGCCTAAATCTTACTGGTCCTTTTTAATTTGTATTGTTAACTCCTATATCGTAACAATACATTTATTGACTTACATTATTACATTTTTATTGTACATTTAATATTATTTACATCTTATCTTCGAGGTTAAGATTAATTCTACACCTTTATTAAAAATTACTTTTAAGATATTGTTGTGGAGGAATGAAAGATGTTGGCGTGCTAAGCAAGCAGTGGGAATCCCTATAGTTTGATTTAACGTGGTTTAGGTTCGACCGAATGCGTTGGTGTTGGGAGGCATGCCTACTCATCAAGTAATTAACCTGTTTGCAATGACTTTCAAATTACAAGTAATTTATCAGAAATCAGGCAACACGGGGTGCATCAGTTGCTATGTCAACTGCCCCTTCGTGATTGGCCTAGCGCGCGGCGAACCTCTACTCCCCACTACAGTCGCATTGCTCTCAATCCTAAGCAGTTTAAATCAAAGTATAGTCCGTCTATTATGTTTAAATTTAAACATTCTTTCGTAAGGTTGGCTACAATATGCCAGAGTCCCTCTGCACTAATCCACTTCCAGTTTTTATTATGACTCATGAGTTCTACGAGTAGATAGATATAAAATGGCTTCTGCTTAAACAGCAGCTTCTAAAACGTCTGTTTACATCATCACGGCCTTGTGGATTTAACTCACGCACGGAGTAATAAAGTGAATTAGACTAAAAGTATGCCTGTACGTGACTCCACAACACTCTGCTAGTAAAGCAGTGTAATAAATTATTTGTTTATCACTTGTCACTTAGACAGCAATCGGCTTTAAAGAGGTAGCGTTTTTTGATACAGGTGTAAATTACTCAAATTGTTTTCTACTTTACTACGTTCAGAGTATTAGTATTGTTACAGTATTACCTACTCCGCAATCGTAGTAAATCAATCATAGTTCCTTTTTATTGTTTTCTGTTTAGTAAGATCGCAGAGGACAAATCGGTCAAATTGTTACATTATAATGTTTTTGTAAACTATTACTTATATTCTAGTTTGAGGTTAGATATTTATAATTTGTCAGTGATTATTACCAGGAAAGTATTGTTACAATCTACAACTCAGATTTCCGTTTTCTGTGATTTTACGTTAATAATACGTCAACTTTGAATCGTTTAACAGTTTTCGTTTTCACCTTGTAATCAGTTTTCATTGTGATAATATTATCGTAAACGTGAACAATGCCTCAATAATAGTCTTCTGTCTGTGATTGTATCCTGTTCTTATGACTCACTTTCTTATTTGGTAACAAGGATAGAAGTCCATCCCAACTATAATTATTGTAAGAAAAGGGAAAATTAGTAATGCTGGCTTTTCATTCCTCAGAATATTGCTAGAAAAATTTTGTTACTCTAGTTTCAAGGCAAATTTTCCGATATGTTTTTGAAAGTAATTTGAACCCAACATTGTGGAATCGAATCGAGTTTTCTTACGAGGACAATACGCAGGAGGTTTTAGTTGTACTCCGCCATTTTGTATCTATACAAACTTATTGTAACTTTAGGTGTATATATAATATCGTATTTAGATTTAACAATATATTTCCTTAAAATGGCTTTCATTTTGAAACCGAAATAAAGTATTAGTTTTTGGTAAACTTGTAAACCTCTACATCAAATTGCGTGTGTTAACTCAATACCTTATCTGGTTCTGTTACAAAGATTCTGTTGTAAAAAGGTCAACTTTTGGCGCCCCGGCCCGTAGAGGGCCTTTTCCCTTATTGGGAGGGGGGAGGATTTAGGGTTAGCGCAGCATAATTTCCTAGCGTAATTGAAACCAGGATCGCTATCTATTTATAGTTGCTTATTAGTTTTATGTACAAATATTTAAAAAAAATGTTATCCACAACGAAGTCTGCTTTAAAACATATATTTTTGAGACACTTTTCATTATTTTGGTGAATGAATTAGTCCACATTCCTCATACCGTATAAAAATACATTTTATAAATATTTATTTCTAATATAAAAAAAATCCAGGTTTGCCTAAGACCACACGGGAGAAGTGTAAACTTCTATGACGATTTATGAAATGAGGAAGCACAATGTCCATTTCAGAGGTATCACCAAGTAAAATATTTTAACACAATTTACGAAATGAGGAAGCAAATTGTCCATTTCAGAGGTATTACTAAGTAAACTATTTTTAAAGAACTTACGAACTGAGGAAGCACAATGTTTTTTCAGTGGTATTTTAACAAGTAAACATATAGTAGAGGGTGACGCGTGACGGAAAAACGTGACGGTAAAATCCGATTCACCGACCGCAATATTTAGACGGGGTGCGCCTATAGAAGTTTACACTTCAATAAATCGAAGAAAACAGAATAGAGGCAGGACCCGTAAAAGAATCGGCGATAACAGAAATGTAAAATAAACAGGTGCATTGCGAGTTAGACTTGCGTGCCACGTGTTTCGTATCCCCAGACGAAAATGTTACAAAAATTATATTATTAACACGGCATAGCATGTCATAATATAGGCCTACTCAATATATCCACGGATTAAATAAATTAGTTGTTGTGGGACCAGTGATAGGAGCTGACGGCTCTTAACCATAGTATTGCCAAATCCCGCCCAAATGGAAAACAACAATAATTTGAGTTCTACTGTAGTTTTTCTGAGAATAATATGAGTACTTTTAATGTTACTGTTTTCTCTTCGAAATTTTGGCTGCAATTGGCTACTTTTGGAAGAATGGGAAGGATGGGGTTTTGAGCGAAATTGTCGGCAATATTTTGAAAACTATAATATAGCAAAACTATAATATAGTCTTCAATAAAGCTAAGTATCATAAAATGTCTAAGTGTTTTTTTAAACTTTGGCCTCCCAAAGTGCATAGTAAAGTATATTTTGAGTTCTGGGTGTATTGGAATATTCGCGGGTTTGCATGTTTTAAAACTTTGCAAACGAATGATCCTATAATGGTTCCGTTTTTTCTTCTCGAAGTAAATCGTCACTACAAAGAGAATTGTAAATGGTAACTGGTGGATGTGTAGTAGAGGAAAATGATAGTAGAAAGAAATCGAATGAAGTAGTTCATGGTGGGTGCTAGTAGAATTAAATTATTGTCAATCTTTCGATTTCTATTTTTTTTTCACATCCAACGATGTCTGTTAAGAAACCATTTAGAAAATTATTCGGGGTCAATGGGAATTGATCCCGGAACTTTTCCATTGATGGTTGCCATGACGATAGCTTTGACGCCTTAACAACCACGGCCATCGTGGCCACACGATTTCCATTTAGGCTGAAAGTTATTGGACATAATAATAATACGAATTTAAACTAGAAGAAGAGAGTGGCGGTGGTTTTTAGCGAATTTCTAAGGGAAAGATGAGCTATTGCAGGGACTCTTATGGTAAGACCTAAGATCGGGAGTAGTAAATGAGTACCGATCATGGTCCCCAGAACACGTTTTGGGGTGTCATTCAATTGTATATATATGTCTTCGCACTCTAGCGACAGCATTTTAAGTCCGATTTGGTCCAAATTTGGTCACACATTGGTTGTCTGCGTCGTTCGGACGAGTTTGTTAGTACAAAAATCCAACAACCGGATTCACGTTTTTTGACTGGACTATTTTTTTGAGATTTTTTCGAACGAGAATGAATAGAGTTAAAATAAATCTCTAAAGATTTAAATAAAAAGAATCTAAAAAAAATAAATGTAGGATATTATTCTGCACATTTTGTTTTTCTTACACGTCCTTGGTTCCCCCAAAATCGATAAAAACGTAAAATACCATAAAAGTACCCGGTTCAAATCTACGTGGAGGAATTTACCTTAGTTGCATCTTCTGATCCGAGGCCTAAAGGCTGAGTTTGTACCCTGCGAGCAAAGCGAGCTTTTCCGCTGCGAGTGGGACCAAGGAGCGCGTGAGTCGAAGCTGGAGGCATAGGTGCAAACAAATTCTACTAATATATTGTATACACATAGGCAGCTATTCAGCGCCTTCATGAGTAAATCAATTCCCAAATAGTTATTTGAAACCCTAAAACGTGTAGGCCTAAACTTAATTTTGAAAATTCGCTCAAATCACGTCAGCAGTTCAGCTGCGAGGTCGAATTATGTACTGTTCTGTTCGGGGAGTTAGTCTCCAGCTATTTACGTTGGAATTCCTTCTGTCGTCCTCCATTTTTTTAGGTCAATCCTTATTTACCAAATAGATAAAATAAAATATTTACAAAATGTTAATACATCAATTATTTCAAAGATTTATAGATATTACCAATCTTTTATTCAAAACACAGAGGAAGTTATTATTCCATATGTTCAATTTCGTTTAAACGAATCAGTAGTACGACACGTGCACGCACAAGTCTCTTTTATCAGTTATTGTACTAATTTTTACGACTTTAATTCTTAGAAATATAAATTTTTGTCGTGATGTCACTGTGTGAAAATGCAAAAGGGAAATATTTTGCCAAGTCCGAATTACTCGCACCAAGGTATGCGTTCCGCAATCATACATGCCGAAATGATAATAATGTGGAGATTCAGTCGTGCGTAAAATCTCCGCAGACTATCGGTTCTATCGTACAACCAGTTCTCGAGATCAAGGTCAAGTTTAGGTTTCGGTGCGAATTGTGTCAAGATCACTTTCAGGATTTATGTTCGATCGGACAGATTACATGTTCAGTACAGTTCGCAGTAATTATAGAGATATTAAAATGTATTTTAATTATAGTGTTACACGTTGACAGACGGTAACACCGCCTTTCTCACGCCGGATTGATTGTTTTCTATTGTTAAGTTGTCGCTATTGATGTGCATTTTCATCTCGCTTGGTTGGACAAGACACTTAATATATCATCTTTTAGAACACCTCAAATGGCACGTGTATTATGTGTATTCTTGTGCCAAATCTCTATTGGAACATATTTGAAAAAGTAAGAAACCTTGGGTCCTTATGATGATTAGTACGTAAAATCTATATATATAAAAGCGAAATACCACTCACTCACTCACTGACTCACTCATCACGATTTCTCAAAAACTACCGAACGGATTGAAATGAAATTTGGTATGTAGCTTCCTCTGGGGTCATAGGTGCTCACTAAGAAAGGGTTTGAAAAAATTCGAACTTTTAGGGGGGTTTGGGGGATCAAAGTTATTAAAAAACGATTTCTTCAAAACTACCGAACGGATTAGAATGAAATTTGGTATGTAGCTTCCTCTAGGGCCATAGGTGCTTACTATGAAAGGGTTTGAAAAAATTCGAAATTTTAGGGGGGCGGATCAAAGATATTAAATCACGATTTCTTCAAAACTACCGAACGGATTGGAATGACGTTTGGTATGTAGCTTCGTCTAGGGCCATAGGTGCTCACTAAGAAAGGGTATGAAAAATTTCGAAATTTTAGGAGGGGATTGAGGGGATCAAAGTTACTAAAATCATAATTTCAGATCTTTTATTATTATGACAATAGTGCTTTTATTATTTAAGATCTATATATATAAAAGCCAAATACCACTCACTGACTGAACACTTAAAAGAATACAATTACGTTAAAAAGACTGAAAATACCAACCACCACGGGCAACGCCGTACGGGTCAGCTAGTACTATATAAGTTCCAATCTTGGCCCATATATAATTATTAAACTCTCACTTGAGAAGGGGAAACTGTTAGTACATGTTTGAGCAAAAATAGATTTAATTTCATACATTTTATTTATGAGTTACGAATTTTTGTAAATGTATATATGTTACAGGAAAGTAGATTCTGCAGTAAGAGTTGACTCTGCTTAGGTAAAGTCGACTCTTACTGGTCTTTTTACTAAAAGTTGGTTAAAAGCGAAAAGTGATGAATTTTAATTAACATTTACTAGTCAGAGTTGACTATACCTAGGGAAAGTATACGCTTACTGCCTTGAGTTAGTAAAAGTTTACTTTTTGCAAGGAAACGGTCTACTACCTAATACAAACTAATACAAAAGCAAACCTTTATAATTAAAAGAGAGATAAACAAATGTGTATCATTTTTACAGAAAAGTAAAGCTTTGTGACACCCTGAGTTGCAGAGCATATCTTTCTTCTTACACATGCACTTCTTGGATTTGCAATTAGTGTTGCAAGAGCATTTGAAAAATCCTTGTCCACTTCCAAGTGATTGTGAAGTTGCAACAGCCATCTCAGCTATTGTTTTATCCATATGTTTATTTATCCATCAGCTATTGTTTAACCTAACCTAACCTAACCTGAATCCTTGGTCACTATTGCACTACAACAAATAGTCGAGTAATGGCGACTGTCGGGCTGGGATAATCAAAACAAAGATATGCGCGCGCAGTTACACGTGGAGAGCAACATCTCTGAATCAACTTTCCACAGCAGGCATGAAAGTTGATCTGTTTATTTTTCAATAAACTTTTACTGATACTTTTAGTAAGAGTTTACTCTTCCTAGGCAGAGTCAACTCTCCCTAAAAATCTACTTTTCCTGTAACACATACACGTAAACGTATAGTTAAATAATAATAATAAATAAATTATTTAAAAAATCATATTTTTTCAAACTTAACTCACATTTGATGTCTTGAGAGAATTATCATAGAGAAAACAATCATCATTTAAAAATTGATCATGGGTTATGTCTGGAATTTTTGAATCCAACTCTTTTCTAATTCTGACATACTAAGGTGACGACTAAAACTTATTTTTATTTGGTTTTAGCCCAGGCACATGCTTAATATCGTAATAAGTATTGTGGCTATGGTCGATAAAAAGCTGTGAAAATTGCTTCAAATGCAAAATAAAAAGATTTCAATTATACGAAATCAGTTGTCTTGTTTTTAAATAACGGAAAAATTATTTTAAGGTAATCCTTTTTTTTTAAGCTGATAATTTTCATACGTGCCAAACATTGCATGTCGTACCGAAAACAGGGAAAATCTCGTGTTTGGTGTTCACCGTGTTTGGCTCGACGAGATTCCGGAGTTGCCAGAAAATCTTATACAGCGTGAACTGCATGAGCGACAACACGATCGTGTATGATTGCAACTACCAGTCTTGCCGGAGAAAGTGTACGGTCTTACCAATGTTTGTGGCGAGTGGAAATCAAACCATAGTTGTGGTTAAACAGAGCAGACTTTGCTTGTTTTTGCTAAGATGACATATTTAAAGGAAGGTAGATAGAACACAACACTTAATATCACACTCAAAGAAACAGTATAGACTTGACTTCGTGCCGTGCACCGCTCGTCATGCCCCGCACTGCAGCTTTAGGATCGATGCTGAGATTTAAACCCCCTCCATAACTCAAATCTTTATCCTGATTACCTTAAGAATTTGATCAACTTTTGATTGTAAGGACGTAGCGTAACAAATAACAGATATATTATTTCGATTAATTTAATCGTTTAACTTTAAAAAGGCCGCACAGAATGAGAATTGATTGATATGGTCGTTATTTAATAAGATGGAACTGTAGTTTGTGGAATATGTAAAGGCAATTTGCTAATGGCGAACATATACCTAAGGATTGTAAGCTATCCTGGCTTGAGAATACAATTGTAATTGCATTTATGTAATATGGTAATGTAAGCAACTTATCGTTTTACGTAACCAGATGGTAATGCTTTTATATAAACTGATTGTAAGCGGATTTGAGCTTTGGTTACTTGCAATTACTGTATCTAAAATTACGACCATTTATTTTAGACTTATAAGACGGAAGAGGTTTTATAGTTTGTTACATTATAAGTGGTGTGTAAAGTATAAATTCGAAACATTTGTAAATGAATTACAATATAACTGAAAATCCACTTACCTATTTTGATGAAACATTTATTAATGCGTTAAACATTATTGTCCGGTTTTATCGGTTACGGTAGATTAAACAACTTTCTTTACAACTTGTTAATCTTATCTCTGGAACTTCATGTGTGTATAGCAAATTCAACCGGCGGAATTAGCAATACGTATAAGACGCTCTATTTTGTGATTGTTTTAGAGGGAGTTCAACTTATAAAAACTAAATATATAAACAAGGGAGGACTGTGCGCCTAGCCTTGCTCGAACAATTGCAAACAAAATATTTTTATGTTTCCGTATTAGTTTAGTTTAATAATTTTTTAAGAACCCTTTGAACAATGTATATTTGGCAAAATTCCCAAAATGTAAGTATTTCGGTCTTAAAGAGGTTAACCATCCTAGGCCCAAACTAATTTCTTTTTTGTAACAACTTTTTGTACAATTGCATAGGTATTCTTGAAGGTCTTGCATTTAATTAATCAGAATTTTAGATAAAGATTAAAATCAATTTATTTTATATTTTATAACAGGCGGTATTACAATGATAGCCACAAGTTTTGCGCTGTGTTGCTTAACTAATGGTTCTAGTCAACCGAATATAAATTCATTGTTATTATTTGTTGTAGCAACTAAAATTAGTATAATAGGGACATAACCTCCCTTAGAAGATGTTTAGTGCATCGTTTTAAAGGTATTTGTTGAAGTACATCAAAATTATGTTTAAATAACTTTCTAGAACATATACATTTCAGAAAGTTTCAGTTGTGTGAAAATCCGTTACCAGCGCTGGAGGTGGGCTATGTACCACACAGCAGCATCTCTAAAGGCCTTTGAGTTTACATTAAGTGAAGGCCATAAATTACAACGCTTTGTATAAATTAGAAATGGATTATTCCTGTCCACAAAGCCTTGTGTAAGCGTCCTTAAGGGAAGGTTTACCGTCGGACCACTATAATCCTCAAAATTTGTTGTGGGGTATTAAGTTTTTATTTAATTTTTTTCGCAGAAATGTATTCGGGCGATAAGATCCGCGGTTTAACTTTTGAACATGCGTAGATATAATTTTAAGATAAAGTAATTAACGTTTAACTTGTTTAAATGTATGAACTGGATTGTAAAATATGTAAAAATAACATTAACAAACCAAACTAAAAATAAGGTCATAATAATACTTCAAATCAGCGCAATAATAACACCTTATAATACCTTTTAGCTTGTAAATATACAGATCCCACATATCTAATCAAAAAAGAAAGACCAAAAATACAATTACAATAACAAATTGATGTAAATTTCATATAACATTTTCATACAGATAGAGATTTTGTACATGTATTATTTTGTTTGCGCATTCTAAACCTTTAATTTTTGAATAATCTTCTATATTTTTTCTTATCAAGGAACAGAGGATCAAATATTTAAAACTATATTCAATTGTCACTATCTCAGTTTGATAACATTATCAGTCCTGAGAAATTTGACTGTGTTAGACAAACCAAACGATAATTTGATTCTATTACAGTTACGTTTTCCCTTTTAAAATATTTCCTTTTCAAAAAATGCCTGGGCAAGGGTGAAAAATTTAGCTCAAAGGGTTTGCTTTTCCCCTATTTTGTAATACCTTTGCTGTATCTCGAATGTATCTGCGAACTAAAGTTCAAACGTACAAACTATCCGTACTCGCACAACTTCAAAGACCTCTCTGTAAAAGCAATAACTCTGAAGATGCTCCGGGAACTACTTTGATTCGTAATTACCCACACAGAAAATAACTGTTACGACATCCTGTTGTAGAAGGGAAATGCTTATTGTATATTGTCAACCGTGTCGTTTCCCTCAATAAAACCGCTATGTGTATCCTACAACCTTTATTTGTCAAATCGCGTTTACAAACATAGTTGTATGTTGTTTGGGATAATCTAGAATTTACAGAACGTATTAAAAAAAATATCCTTTACTGATTAATAATTTAGACTTTATAGAGTTAATTAGCCATCAGTTTACAGAAAATGTAGTTTAAGTTTTAAAAGATTGACATTTTTTAGGAAGGTTATCTAACTTTACATATTTAATTGTAGTTGCTATGGTAACGAATAAATATTAATACACACACAGCTGACTGTTTCCATCAGTTTAACGTTGTCGGATTAATTAATTGCTTCTATTATAATCTTAACTGTTAGTTTTAACCTTACAACCTAAATATCCAACTGAATTCAACTTTCGTACGATAATCTAAAATTTCCGTATATAAATTATTTAAACATGTACAATGAGGTGTTTACCTATTTTATAATGTCTGGAGGTCTATTAATCACCTCGTAAAATCTACCGAGGTTTCGAAACACTATAGTTTCATCTTCAGGTCCCGCACGTTGTTTCAATTCCGTTGGTAGAGATTGTCATAAAGAAATATAAAAACGCTTATACACTACACAATAACATTTATACGGACGATTTAATGTAATTTCCATCAAAATAAAATAAATACAGAGTCCGATTTTCATCACCTAACCTAACCTAAACTTGGAGGGGGGGGGGGCGGAGATGTGTGTGGAAATGTCAGTCGAGATTATGTCTGAGTCGTTAAACAGGTAGCCACGTCCAAAGGCTGTGGGAAGTGTCAGTATTTTTTGCAGTGGGAGTGTCAGTGTGGGGAACTGTCCGGACACATCCGCGGAGGGTGGGAGGGGGTCCTAAAGGCCCCTTTTATAGTTTCGGTAAAGTAGACTCCCGCAGCCTTCAACATTTCCTACTTTCTTTTTCTTTTCCTGTAGTCTACAATTATTCATAAATTATCTGAAACTAGGCTAGTGCCTAATTAAACTGATGTTTAAAGTAATTTTAAACAAACATTCATAATACCTAGGGAGCTTTGTCTCCTACACACTTCGCAGCGAGTCATCACAAAGCAAATGCAACCAAATTACTGAATACTATAGTTTCACGTGATTGACGATTGATTAAGGCAAAGATTTTTATTTTTATATAGACGAGAGACAATTTTCAAGTTATAAAATTAGACCAAAATGACTGTGATACGGTAAAGGAATATTTCAAACTTGTCAAATAGGCTAGACCTAGTAAAAAATAAAATTAACATAATTTTGCAATAGTGACAGCTGTTTGAATTATTTATTATACGCATTTTTTGTTATTTGTGTTTGGTATTACCTAACCTTAAACTGTTGGTTGAGAAAAATAATAACCAGATTCTAAATTCACCAAGGTGGTTGCTATTGCAAGTCCCTCCATCGAGGTAGTTGACAAAATGTGTGGGGCTTGAAGATGAGACTTTACTGTTTCGAAACCGCCTAAAGTTTACGAGGCATTATAAAGTATCTGCAAACCCCATTCATTATACAGGGTGTATCAGGAAGAAACGGAAAGAATTGCAGGACGTGTTCTACTGGTGAAAGTAATGAAAAAAGTTCCTATAAACATAGGTCCGAAAACGCTTCGTTTTCCAGATATCCGCCATTTTGTTTTTTGTACAAAATAATTCATATCTAGAGAACGGTTTGACTGATTGAGTTCAAACTTGGTATGAAGTTTAACCTGACAATGATATACCTCAACAAAAATAAACGATTAAATCCAATCATGCGTTTCAAAATGGCGGCTGTTTGAAAATTTCAAACCTAAATTACTCCAAAACCGTACATTTTAACGAAAAATCTCAAGACACCTTTTTTGTAGCCCTTTTGATTCCCTATCGGATGGTGTAACTGTGAAACAATCGGATGAAGGATAATAGATAAGTTAAAGATAATGACAACAAATGTCCATACAATATTGTAGTATTTACTGTGTTTGTATAGGATGCCGAGTTGAACAAACCAATTACTACACATAACTTAACTGTTATCCTACCCTATACATACCCTATAAATACATATAAACATAGGCTATACAGTTTGCTGAAATAACATCGATTTGATTCTGCCAACATAAAACATGAATTAATTAAATTCAACGAAGGAACCTTTAAGAATATAGGCTGATCATTCATCAAACAAAATAAATTGGTTTAGACCTAGGAAAAGTTCGGCGAAGGAATTATTACCATTTTTATACTTTGTGAATGAACTGAAGAAGCTAAAATGTACAACTAAACAATGGTTTAATTGCACTGCATGTGCATTGTCTAAGCGCGTGATTCTGTTTTTAAAAATAGATCGAAACCTAATTACGTATTTGTTTTGTTCGGTCACAAGCAGAGCAGTTGTTACTGTGCTCATCTATACTGGTACTTTTGTATCTGATAAATTTAATAATGTAATTTAATTACTTTTAATAAAAGTTAGAATTATGCAAGTGCTGAAACGTGTTTATGGTCTTCAATTGTTTTTAGGTTAGGATAATGTAGCAATATTATGTGTGTGTGTGTGAGGCTTTTAGGTGTTAATTCACATTTGAAAAGGGAACCGAGAAAGATTTTAACTCTTACGGTAGTTGAGACTAACATATTTTGACTTAAAATCGTATTAGTTTTCGAAAAAGTGTGTAAAAAGTTTTGTAATCTTTTATAATGAAGCTCATATATTTGTAATTTTGAGTACTAAATAAAATATGTATAATTTAATATTTTTTTTCTGTAAGAATTGCTATAACAATATTTGGCTTACTATAGGCCATATATATTTTAGAATTTACTCTTTGAAATAAAATATACCGGGGTGAATCAGACCAACCGTTTCAAAGGCGCCATTTTGAAACGGTTAGAGATAAAGTCAAACTTTAAATACAAACAGTTTTTGTTTTTGAAAGACCTTTTCAATGATGTGCTTCACGGCTAACGTTACTATTTGCAGTTTTTGAGTTTTTTCCAAAATTGAATGTATTTTTTAAATTTGAAAACTTTTGAGTAAGGATCAACTCAAACACATTTTTGAAAAGGATATCTTCTCATGAATCTAGGCTACAAATTTGGTTTATGTAGGCTATGTTGCGTGGTAACAATAAAACTAACTTAAAACACTCCTTTTGGACGTTTTGGAACATCCTGTACATACGCAGTAAGATAAGTTGAAACTATTTTTTCCAAAATGATCAGTGAATTAAGACCTATAAAATGAGGTATTACTCGACCTACCTTTACATTTGAACATTTTCCAAAATCGACCCCCACGCCCAAAAAGCACTTTTGAGCCATTTTTGAGATTTAAAAACATTTTTACTGAATTCTTTAGGGTCGAAATAGGGGGGTTTAAGTTAAAACGAAGGATGTGGTTCATTAGGTTCAGTCGCTATATACATTGCGCACGTCACGTCTGGTCTGATTCACCCTGTATATAAAAGTTTTAGGTAAACTTTTAAGGAGCATTTTACACCTATGATGAAAAATGTACTTTGTATTGGTACATTTATTATAATTTTGCAGATATTTAATAGTTTTACTGTCTTTATTACAGTTGTATTGCAAATACAAGTAAAGCCATACTCGCAGGGCCAAGCGTTGGCAAATGGAAATTATAACGAATAAATTCAGCTGTTTTTTTTTTAAATAAAAAAGTTTCTTATAAAATTGTTGTTGTTGGGTGAAAATGCAGAAAGTGATTCATTATATCGGTGCATTTAATAGTTTGTTGGTTTCCGCTCGTTGTAGTTCTTAATAGGTTTAGCAGTTTTCGTTTCTTAGTTATATTTGTCTGTTATAGAAATTTGATATTTTTATAGTCAAGTCGTTTCGTTTGATGAAATTCCGAAGAATTACCATTACTCGATTGTATTCTAACTAGGTGTGTGAGTGCGGGATTGACGAGAGTTCCTGCAGTAAAAACTAAAATTAAAAATATAGCCAAAATGTTGATAAATGTTGTTGTCATCAGCTGATTAAATTGGTACTATCACTATACATAACCTCATCAACAAAAAATTAGCGTGCGGTAAATAATACGAAACCGATGCAGTTGTATTAAATGTTTTCAAAGAAAACAAACAAAAAGTGATAAGACGATCATGGAAGATACGATCTAAAGTAAGCGCAATAAATAAGCACTGCTTGCTGGATCTAGTTCGTTCTTCTGATCCCAGACACGATACAGTCACAGATTCGATCAGATTACAGACGGAACTGGTTTTATCACACTTTATCATATGTATGACTTGTCACATTCATCCGAGACAAAAGATAATGAAAGATTAACCGCAAGTCATCAATAGTGCCCTCTAATTGCAACCTTGCACATTGAGGCGACGATAGATGAGCCGTGGATAAGCAGGATCTGTGCGCGTTTAACTTATCCTGCATACTAAGTGTGAAGGAACCGACTTAGATTGTTGTTGATTCTTGTATTACAAATTGAGGGAATCTGTGCTTTTGACGCCTAACCTTCCGTCACGTCGGCCAGATCGTAGATGTCCAGTGTGAGGAACAAAATTAACACAAGGATTTCAAATTGTCTCCAATAAAAAAAAGCGTTTTGTCTTAATAGGCCTACAACTTATACATTAATATTTGCATAGTACACAAACAAATCATAATCATCAGTCCTGAATAAAAAAATACTAAACTTCTTTCTTTTTTTGTAATAGTAGTCCACAATTAAATTTTTTTAGCTGTAGTTCTTTCGGGAATAGTGGGAGGGAGATGAGATTTTTAGCTACATTTTTGAGAATATTTTATAATATTACATCACAACAAAAATTAGTTTTCATAATCTAAAAATATAAATTTTTAGGATAGCAAACGTTGGCCCCTCAAAATAAAGGAAAATATTTTTTGTAGTTTTCATTAGTGAAATGTGCGAGTTAGAATCCTTTATAGCGTACCTAGCCAAATTGTTGCTTCGTACCTTTATACTTCCTGAGAAATTTGACTTTGACAGACATTCAAACTAAATAGTGATCCTACAATGATTACGTTGTTTCTTTGTAGATTATTTGTAATTATTAATGTAATTATTTGTTGCTTGTGACAGTCACTGCATTAGCGAGGACAAATACTGACAGATACAAAAAGTTCCTGCCGAAATTAACTGAAATTAATGTAGTGCAGGTATATATATATATAGGTTTTTGTACAAATAAAACGATTGTATCGTGGTAATACTATGACTGAAATAATAATAATATAGAATGTATTCCTTGCGTACATAACATACATAATATCAGCACTAACACAATGCACATACAACCATACATAAAACGAAACTAAAAATACATCTCAATAATAATATAATTTTTCACGTATAACTAAACAAAATAATATATACAAACAAAATTATTTTATGTACAATTTTTTATTTCTACACTTTAATTGTGAAAGCTTCAAAAACTTAAGGAATATTAATTAGGTAATCCTGTTGGCGAAGCCAGTTTACCAGCACGAATTTCAAAACATTTATTTCTAGAACAGAATGTCAATGCTACCACCATAATTTATATTAATATAGAACATTTTGTGATATCAGCTAAGGCCTGTAACTACCTCCAACTAATCAAAACAGCGGAGAAAAACAATCGTTTTGCACCTAATCAGGCGCACAAAAAAGATCTTCAATATTTTAAATCCAAGAAGCCAGGTATTAAAATTAAAAAAAAGGTTTAATCCTATAAATTGATTTTATATTAGTTGGCAAAGCATTAAAGAATTTAGGTGCCTGATATATGAAACTTTTGTGAAACATTGTTAGTTTGGCTTTGGGTAATATACAATACCGCTCCCTACGCGTATTCTGTATATTTAGATTTCGGCATATCTATCTTTCCTTTTATAGCCGCATTTGCGATGACATACACATATAACCTTCGCAAAGATAAAATATTCAACTGCCTAAATAAGGGCAAGGAATGTTCTAATTTTAATTTATATAGAATTGATCTAATTATATGTTTCTGAGTTTTAATTATAGGCATAAGTGTGTTCAGGTATGTACCACCCCACACCAACAGTCAATATCTTAGTTTAGAATTAGCAAGTGCATAATATACAACTTTTAATAATTTAATGCTACAAAAAGATCCCAAATAATACACCTTTCTCAATACCAGACAAAGTTTCTTATTTAGTTCCTTAACGTGTTCTTTCCAGCATAATTGTAGTCTACCGTTACTTCCAGATACTTTATTCTGCCAATAGTTTCACAGTCGCAACGAACATCAGACGAGCACGACAATGCATGCTACTTGACTTCAGATTCAAAAGATATTTCATTTTTCAAAGCATTCAAATAGCGGAGCACCCCTTCAGTACACCCCATAACGGCCCAAACTTTGTAACTGTCAAGAAGTATGAAAATGTCCAACCAAGCCGGACGTTAGTCGGTCCCTTTGTCTTTAGATAGCTACAATTAAATGTCAACAACAATTGTGCACACTAATTAGTTCTATTAATAAATTAGTACGTATTTACCAGCACGAAGAAGCGCAAGCATCATTGTTGTTCGTTTAAATGTTTGTGTGAAATATTTTGGTTTCAAAGAAAAAGTAGGATGTCTAAAAATGTTGATTTTTTCCACTAGATTTAATCAAACTTGACGGAGAAACGGTGGGAAATATTTGTTAAAATTATTTCGAATTGCAGTTCCGGTTTATTTAAAACAATTTAAACAGTTGTTGCTGATTTTGTATAATCAAATAATAATTCAAATCTGCAACTGTTGTTTTTATTTTAAACTCATAAATTGCAAAAAATATATTTACAAAATAATAATTAATAATAATTATTATTAAATAATCACCCTACATTTTCCAACTGCCAATAGATACATCTGCAATTAATAATCACATTCATAAAGAACAACGTTAAAATCAGTTTTGCTTTTTACATTAGAACAACATTCAGTTTTCGAAATTAAATTACAGGTATTAAAGTTTTTTAAGATTACAAAATCGATTGTAATGAAATATTGATATAAAATTGCAAACAAATTCATTGTATTTTTCTAAAACTTTGATTTATTGTTGTCTAGTTATAATCTGAAAGCTAAGTTGGTGTGTGTGTATATATAGGTGTTATAATATAGGTTTACAAGAGAATCAGCATGGTAAGCGGTTGAGACCTACCTTTTTAACAAAAACCTAACGTACAAATTATTGAAAAGTATAAAATCAGCTGTTAATTGAAATACCATTGGGAAATACCCTACGTGACAGTTGGAGTCAACAGTCAATTAGAGTACCAACACTGAAAATCTGCTATGTAAATTGTCAAATAGCATATTTCGAACTCTTTGCAGTCGAAAAGTTTCTTTGAAACATATTGTAAATGAGTTTTCTTCTCTCAAACTTTAGGCCTTTGTGTTTATACTAGATACACAGGCAGTAAGTGCACTATCTAAAGTATATAATAATACAGCATAGTCTTAAACGTTTGGTCACCATATCCTTATATATTATTTCTCAAAGGTATTTTTTTTGTCGCGATATCTCCCTTAATTCTTAATTACAATTTATTATTCAAGCGTCATTTTAAACATTATGTTCCCTGCTATTGATGTAAAATAGACAAACAGCTTAAAACTATTTTTTTCGTTACAAAAATTGATTAAAAAAACTGTTATATTGTACTTCATACGGTTCCTAATGAAAGGCGCCATCTATTAACAATCTGTTTAACTAACATGACAGCTGTTAGTTAGATTGTTTACATTCTACATAAAAGTATAATCTACCACACAAATCAATCAAATTCAACCAACCTATTTATTTAATTAAATCAGGTAAGTAGGTCTACTACTAACTTGCGAAATATTCCCACGGGTCAATTAGTTGATAGCTATTTCTGAAGATCTATTTGCGATTTTCGTGTTATTTGCTTTGAATGGAAAAAATTTCATTATTTTCAACAAATTATGAAATGCCATTTTTATTTAATCGTTATAATTATTAGGGCACTTTGGGTTTTAGGTTACAACCCTATTTCTGGAGATCTACTGTACCGATTGTTTGATTTAAATAAAAAACAATGTTGTCATTATTATTAAAAATTATGAAATGTCGTTTTTAATACATAGCCTAGTTATATTTAAAAGGGCACGTTTTATTTTGTTTTGTTTTAGGTTAAAACCCTATTTATTCCTATTTCTGTAGATTCATTTTGTCTTAGGACTCTTTAGTAATCTCGGGTTTACCTAGTTGTAGCCTATCATAATTTTACTTCCAGTTCAAATAAAACATGTGGATTTGTTTAGTTCTCACTAGTATTCGCTGTCAAATTAAAATTAAGATACAATACAGTTTCTAGTCTTGTGTTGTCTAATCTCTACCATTCGTCGTACGATGGTTTAACCACAGGTGCTTGTTTACATACAAATAGAGGTGAAGTGGGTTCGCGCTGGATATATGTGTGGAATGATTATCATCCTCTATAATGAGGTATTGTCTGTAGCCAGTTTCTTTCAATTAGATTATAATCCGGAAATAAACAGGCTCTCACTACGGTATTACAATATATTACGCCGGACAATCTATGTTGTAATACTCTGATCGCAACCACGACCGTTAATTTGAACAGTGTTATTTGCTGCGAGTATGCTAATAATAGATTAGATAATTAATGGCTATCCGCACTGATACGCTACGAAGGACGGTATGAATCCAAGTCAATAATTTCAGAACATGTGTAATATTTTGTCTGGATCTGCACAGTTTGTATATATGAGGAGTTTGACTTGCTCGCCGATGGGTTTATATTCAACCAAACCTCGGCTTATTATTATTTTTGACTCGAACCGTTTCGGCTCTCTTTTCAAAAATTATGATAAACACAACCTTTACTTTATTTCATTTACAATCTTTATCCTTGTTAATAGTAAAAACGAAAACTTTCCGTTGATAATTCCTCCCCCCCCCCCAATTGGTAAAAATACAATTTTGTTTGACTCTCGTTGGTTCGTCATAGTAGCAAGATAATCTGTATTTGTCAAATTTTGGCTCTAGGGCTAGGTTGCAGACAAGCAAGTTCCATCGTTTCGTTTGAAACTAATTGAAAGTTTATGAAATTCAGTTTTCCTACTGAATATTCTTGTATTTTTTCCCTATCCTCATTATTAACCCCAATATCTAACAAAAATAAGGAAAGTGTAACGTAAAATGAGCACGCTGCTTGCCACATTGAACAACGTTTCCACAGGACAATTTCCTTCATCCTCGCCTTTACCGTTAACGTGGTAACAGTCGTATGTTACAGTCTCTGGGGTTATAATGCTATAGGCTAACTTACTGATTTTATAATATACTAGGGGAGACCGTGCGTACTTTGCACGCCAACCCTCGATGGAAACTTCTAAAAACATATGTTATGTTTTATTTATAATAAATGTGTAGTATTAATAATAACCTCAAAACTAAGATGGTAACAAACCAAATTATTTCTTATATTTTATAACAGCAGTTAATAATGGTTAAAAGAACCAGCAATGCTCAGGTCTACACCCTAACCTAAAAGCTAGAAATGCAAAAACAATTGCTTCAAATTTTGAAATCAGCTGTTAATGGAAATATTGGAGCAAATAGCTATATTATCTCTGTTTTTTTGCTATGGTTGCTATGGTAATAAATGTAAATACATGTGTTGGTTTATCATTCTAGGCCTAACCTAAGATTTTTTCCGACTAAATTTACAAATATTGAAATAAAAAAAGGTTTTTATCGAAATGAATTATAGCCTATGTTATTCAGGGATAGTGCAGCTTTTTATTAGTAAAACTATTTTTACAATCGGTTCAGTAGTGTCAGAGATTACCCCCTATATACAAACAAACAAACAAAAAAACAAACTTTATCTCTTTATAAAATTAGTATAGACTAGCTGACCCGTGCGAAGCATTCGCATTCTAAATTACTTAAATCCCACTTAATTAAAGTACACAGCTACACACCGTATATTTAGTATCGTATAGTGCGTTTATTAATTAAAAATAGCAATGTAGTGGCGTAACGGCAGCTCTCCAGCTGGGTATTGTTATCATCAGTGTTGCCAACGCCAGGAAAATACCCCTACAACTTACTTGATCTTAAATCACTGTTACTTTCGGATTCTTTAGTTCTTTTTTTTTAAATTTTTCGTATAATTGTATTTTGTATATTTTTCCGGTGTAGCGGTTTAAAATGATGCCTCATTCATGTAATTTGATGATGTATTAAGGAAGTTATGGCGTACCGACAAAAAAATGGCCTTGAGAAATAATATATGTGATTTTAGCTTGGCAGTGGACTGTAAGACTTTTCTCTTTGACATGACTAATTACTACCTTAAGTTCTGCTGCACAGTGGATCAGTTTTACACAAGTTGGCGACACAATAAATGAATTTCGTCAATGTTTACTTTACTCTTATCATTTACACCTCGTTTTAAAGAACTTCTTCCTGAACATGATGTTTCTTTTATTTCACTTAATCTTTTTAAGTGTGTAAAAAAAGAATACTTTTAAAAATTAAAATTTCCATCTGATGAAAATAACATAGTTCTGTAAATGTGTTTAATTTCTCTTGCGAGCGACTCGCGTATTTTGCTTCATTGCAGATGTTGCCGTTGATCTTAAATGTTAATTGAGAAACGACCTTCAACATATTATATTACAAGTACATATTTTTAAATACATTTAATTCAAAGCGGGAGATTAATGTTTGTTCAACACGGTTAGTGCTAAGATGATTCCACTACTACGCTGTTATCCAACTTTGTGTTTAAATATTATTGTGTTTAAATATTATTGTGTTTAATCTTATCAGTTTGTAGAAGTTAAAACATCTCAGTGTAGACTTGAAAGATAAAGTAATGACCGTGACCTCATTAAACATTTCGCATAACACATAATTAATGCGTCAAGTAATTATAATTTAAAAAAAGTTTCATTTCAAATATAACCTGTGCTAAACAAAGTTATTCATGATTTCAAGTTGTTTTGTCCATTTTTTTTGTCCATATTTTGAATATTTTAAAAAAACACGAAATTCGAAAAAAGGCCTGTCTACAATTTTTGATCTTACCTTTCCAACCAATTTTGTCTTTAAAAATGTATTTCTTAGTAGCCCCCAGTTCTGTGTCATTTTAATAATGTTTTCTGAACTTTTATACATATTGTAATGCCATCTTATTTTTTACTTCCTCACTAAACAGTAGTATAGAAAAAGTACAGTGATCGCAAAAAATCGATGTTGAGGCTTTTGTGGAAATATCCGTTTTGGGACCGCCTGTGTTGAAAAAAGTGGTTTTTACAAAATGTCTGTCTGTATATGTATACAAAGCTAGAGAGAAAACTATTCGATCGATTTCGATCAAATTTGGACCAACGTGTTAATTTAGGCCTGTACAGATGCACGAAAAAAGGTTTAGAAATTTTTTGAAAAACAACCCCCCTTTTTGGCCAAAAAACCCCAAAAAATCAGTTATTATTTTTAAATAAAAAACGGCTCTAACGATTTTGATAAAATTTGGCTAATTTGTAGCCCTTAATGTACCCTACCATATTCAAAAAACCGCATCTTTCTAAAAATTCTCATTCAGCTAATAATAATAATATTTATTAGTTGCTCTTCTACTTTAATACAAAATTATGAATTCACAGTGACTTTGTTTAATAATTTAAATATGTTTGTGAGAAAGTATGTGTCAGTTTCTGGTACCGTTTATTTTATAAGGCGAAAACCCTGAGCAACGGTTATTGTCGCCTGGAAATAAAGAATTTACATAATGGTTATACATTTAATAAGTAAATTGAGATACCTACAATTTACAAACAGGTACCAAATTTGAATATTTAATTTATACACACTACTGAAACTAGTTAGCAATAACAATAAAATGTTAACACAATAACAACGTGTTACAGGGTTGTAAAGAGCCCTGTTACGTAACAATGAATAAAACTCTAATTAAAACTAAATAACAAGGTAATAATCTTAACATGGTATTTATGATAGTAAAATATGTAATTGGGATAAACGACAAGTATTTTTAAATTTTACTAATTTCGCATAATCTATACTAATATTATAAAGAGGAAAAATTTGTTTGTTTGTATGTAGGGGGTAATCTCTGGAACTACTGAACCGATTGAAAAAATTGTTTTATTAATAAAAAGCTACACTATCCCTGAATAACATAGGCTATAATTTATTTTGATAAAAACATTTTTATTTCAATATTTTTAAATTTAGTCGGAAAAAATCTTAGGTTAGGCCTAGACTGATGAATCATCACATGTATTTACATTTATTACCATAGCAACCAATTTAATAAAATATTTCCATTAACAACTGATTTCAAACATTGAAGCAATTATTTAAATTTCTAACTTTTAGGTTATGTTTTTATTAAAGTATAGTCTTGAGCCTAGCTGGTTCTTTTAACCTTTATTATACCTGCTGTTATAAAATTTACGAAATAATTTGATTTGAACATTTAACATTATTTATTTACCGTCTTAGCTTTGTGGTTATTATTAATAATATTATAAAGAGGTAAAGTTTTGTTCGTTTGTTTGTTTGTATGTAGGGGGTAATCTCTGGAACTACTAAACCGATTGAAAAAATATTTTGCTAATAAAAAGCTACCCTATCCTTGAGTAACTTAGGCTAGAATTAATTTTGATTTAAGAGTTAAAGCAACCATTAAAACAATTTATATTAATTTGTATACTTTCCTTAAAGCTAGAGAGCTGAGATTTTGTACATTTATTTCTTACAAGATACATAGAAAAAGTAAACTAGATTTGCATTTTGTCGCGTGCTGGTAATGGGTGAAAATGTGATAACAACCCATAAAACAATAAAAAAACATTGTTATATTTTCCTTAAAGTTCGCGAGATGAAAATTTGTAAATTTTCGTAAAAAAAGTATCATAAATTGACATTTTGTCGTGTGCTGCTAATTGGTGAAAATGTAGTAAAAATGTTGATTGTTATATTTTCCTTAAAGCTAGAGAATAAACCATTAATAAATTAAGGAATTTAAAAATAAGAAACCACACTGTTACAACCTAATTAAAATAACTAAGACATATTAGAATTTGATAGTAGGGCCTATTTATATAAAATAACCTGTTTGCATTTGCTTCGACGCTAATCACCGCGGGGGTTGGTGAGCGGAGCGAGCAGGGGGCGGAGCCCTCTAGTTATTATAATAAAGAAATTAATATTTTTTGTTTACGTATGTTATATACCTAAGTACCGTAATGTTCATACGTAAATTGAGTTAATTATTTCAGTTCTCCGTGACAGTTTGTTAAATTTATTTAACCTTAAAATCCACGAAATAGTCCAGAATAATAGATTTTAATCTATTTTTCGAAACCTGTATAAAATAGTAATTTTTAAACATTACAGTTAGTTGTGCACACTTGTGAAAACCTGTAGCTTGTAAAACTGAACTATGAACACGGTCTGTAATTTCCCAAATCTGTAGTTGAACGGTCTTAGTTGGTAGAGGGAGCTTGTTGGCAAGGTTGATCGTATATTTTGTAGCCGGTGTCGTTATAACTACTTGTAAAACTAACATTCCTGTTTCTGTCAAGTTTGTGGGAAAGATTCCCTTGATTAGTTTCTGACCTCTTGCCCTACAGCATGTGACAGATCGTATTTCTTAGGCTTCACGTGGTCTGGGAAGTTTCTTCGATGGCCGAAATTTTGTAATTTATTTTGTTTGAAGGTTCTACTGTAGGGGAGCTTAACTGTTCATAAAATATGAATAAACAACTAAACACATCGACATTCTACGCTTATTTTAAAGAAGTTTTTTTACGATAGTATTTTTCTTTGTTTATGTATTAATCCAGTTAATATTTGCACAAAATATTTAAAATTGGTTTATTATTTGCGTTTTAGTGGACAATACTGGCAATGTTTTTTTTCGGAAAGCATTAAACTACCTATTAAATTCTCGATTTTCTGCATTTAAAAAGATTTTAGATTTTTATCTATTATATACAAAAACTCAGGCACTTCTTTGCATGCGTCAGGATCCAGCTACCCTCACGGCTCTACTCTGATGAAAGTGCCTCTGTAATATTTATTCCCAATTTCCGTTTAAATATCAGGTTGTACATTAATCTGTTTGCATTTGCTTCACTGTAGGGTTGGTAACAAAGAGGTGGTGGGCTTCGAATATTATAAAGTACAATTTGTTCTCCCAGAAGGGGCCTAAGGTGTAGCCTGTATGTAGAACTCTACCTGGCCAAAAACAAAGTTTGTTTTGTATAAAGCAATTATTAAATAAATTTGAACAACATTAAAAAAATGTAGTTTTCTCAGGAAAACGTGCCAGAAAACTTTTGCATTTTTTTGATGAAGTTATTAAAAACTTTTGACCTTGAAAACATTTAAACTTTTATTTTCTCGTACCTATTTAATGCGACCTAAAAACCGCACTGAATGTAAATACCTGTAATTCGTAATATTAATTTTAGTTAGGTAGCTTTTTTGATTACAGGTTATGTTTGATTAAAATTACAAAAATGTTTTACCAAATTAAGTTTAAATTAAGATTAAATTTAACTTGATAATGACTAGAATTACTCATTTCGGTCTGTTTTGACAACGGTTGAAATGAAAGATTACAGATGAATAGTATCATATTACTCTCATGGTTTATTCGTTACTATCAAATGATGTTTAACCTTAAGGATTTCAATTATAGAGATTACAGGGTTTAATTTTTTGATCTTGTTACCGAGTTAAATTTAAACCTGATTTAAATGTATAATCCGTGTATAAAATTTGTCCGATATGTAAGCCCTCTACAACGTCTTAATACGGAGCTCCCGTGACTCGGTTATCCATCTGGGACTCACCTCTGATCTCCGACCTTTATCTCTACGCTGTCGGTTTGATAACAAAAGGTGGGAAGTTTTTCATATTTTCAAAGATTAAAACATAGAATCATGATCCACTTAAATATACTCATAGATTCAAAAGTTTGATTATTTCTAGTTGAATCGTTAAAGTTGCTAAAAGATTGTTATTTTAGAACAAACTGATTAAAACAATCTTAATACGGATGCTTTGTTGATGCATTGGTGTCGGTAATTTCGTCCATAAAAAACGAATATTTTACAATCTTAGTTAATACAAATATTTATTTACGTTAAAAATCAGAGCTAATGGCGATAGGCTACTCGTTAAACATGAAACTAAATAAACATTCTGCAAAATTGAATATATAGTTAATGCAAATTAAATTATAGTTTAACTAGGATGTAATATCAATTGAAGTTATGAGTATCAATGATACTTCATACTTTATTTACTGTTGGGGAAACCAGAGTACCCGATAGGTTAAAGGCGCAAGCCCAGTTGCTCCAGTTGGAACCTTCAACACAGGTTGTGTAGGTTCGAACCTAGTTGGTGGTTTTCTATTTAAGGGTCTGCTCCAGTAAACGAGAAAGCAACCGGAAACGCAAGCGCTTCTCTCTATAGCCCTATATAAACAGTGCAATTTCTTGCAGCTGAACGCTTGGACATTACCTCATTTCAAACCATTTTATAAATCCATCTTTTGTAATTGAGTGCTGAAAATTAAAAAAAGAACTGAATATTCTTTATAAATTTGCGGATCTGGCTTGCATTTCACTTTTAATTATACAGTACATTTTTTATTAGTGTAAAGAAAAAAGTTTAAACTTGGTTCTTCAAAAATGTCAATTACGTGACAAGTGAAAAAAATTTCAAAAATGTAAAACGCAAAACGGATGGGTATTGTGACTGTGCTTAAAATGAGACCTTGCAAACAATTGTATGATAAAAATAAACGAAACAAATGGTTTGAAATTTAACACTGCTCTTATGGTATACAAATCCAAGATGGCCGCCACCACAGCAGACCCTTTAGTGCTCCAAAAATAAAGACACGAAGTCTTGTTTTGTTTTTTGAAGTGTAAACTTCTATATTCGCACCATGTCCAAAAATTGCGGTCGGTGAATCGGATTTTACCGTCACGCTTTTTCCGTCACGCGTCACTCTCTACTATTTATAGTACACATGTGTATATAGCAGAGTATATAGTTAACTTGGTAATACCTCTGAAATGGACATTGTGCTTTCTCATTTCGTAAGTTAAGTTAAAATAATTTACTTGGTAATACCGCTGAAATGGACACTGTGCTTCCTCATTTCGTAAGTTGTGTTAAAATAGTTTACTTGGTAATACATCTGAAATGGACATTGTACTTCCTCCTGTCGTAAGTTGTTTTAAAATAGTTTACTTGGTAATACATCTGAAATGTACATTGTGCTTCCTCATTTTATAAATTGCCATAGAAGTTTAAATTTCTCCCTTGTGGTCTTAAGCACACCTGGATTGTTTTGGGATGGCTTGTGCCAAGCAGACCTAACCTCAAATATTAATGAAACTCTACTCAATAATTACAAAATGAACATATTTTTTAATTTACACTTACAAAATGTAAGTTATTATTGCCTGTGTTTCCAAGTTGCTTAAAAAATAAATCTGCTGGGACTGTTCTAAAAACGTTTTGTGCAGAATCCATGATTTTGTGTTTGGTTTACATATTTAAGAGTTCTATTTAATAAAACTCTTTTGATAAAGTATTAATGTTCCGCATAGGAGGTTCTTGAGTGAGTTTGACATTTTTGGCGATTGTTTTCCGTTTATAATTTTTGGCATTTGAAAGATATTGAAAGTGGAAGTTGCAAATGCTAAAACAGTTTGAGCGGACCATTGGGACCAATTGATCTAAGAATATATAAGGGATACAAGTCCACTTATTTTCTTTCAATTAAGATGAATTTGCCGCTAATACCTCCGATTTGTTTAAATGCCTCCTTAATCTGTGTATAGTTGAATTCAAAATGTCCGGAACAATATCTCTTGAAAATAATTTTCTCTGTAAATTTTCCTTGCCGCAGATTTTAGACAAAATATACTAACGAACGTGTATTTATCGCGAACAGCTACTAGTCGATCTGCTATTTCACGAAGATGTAATTAGTGTCGATATACATCTTGGCCGGAAGAATGATATAATCGGAGAGGTGGGAGGTAAAGGGGCGGGACGTAGCCATAATGTTGTCATATGTAAATTATGTTGTAGTCGGGAGTTTTGTAACGCTCTCTACAGGTAGTGCGGGTATTATACCTATACAACATACGATGGGATGATATTTGCTCATTAGGTTTTTCAGAAAGCTAAACTGTCAGCTGTTTGCTAAACGAGTTTAGGACTGTACTACATTCAAGACCACCACCCAGTGAATAAACGTCTACATTGAACGCTGTCATGCTAATTTTCACCGTTTTGGCTGAATTTTCATGTTTTCAACTGAACTTTAAAAGAATATATTTGCAACATTTTTATTTCAAACTTTGCTTGATAATATTTTTAACGTTATTTGTTCTAACGCTCCCTGCTAAAATTGCTGATATTTTTGCGGTCTGACGTCGGACGACAAAAGAGGGCTCGTTGACATAAATCTAGACGGATTTATTACTTACTAAGCCGGGTACCCACTTGCGAACATTTGCCCGTAAAGTAACAGTTACGTTGGTAACACGTTCGGCTGTATGTACGGAGCCCTGTAACACCTACCTGTAACAAATTTGTTACGATGTTCGCTTCAGACCTTGTTCCACCCAGAGTCGCATCAAAGGAATGTTCGCGACGACGTTACGCGTAGTCTGGACGAGGTTGATGTTACAACTTGTAACGTCTACAGATCTTATAGAAAAGTATGGAGAGAAGGCTCTGTTATCTGTTATGGGACCCTCGAAACAAGCATCATTTTAATAAAATTCTAAGGAATGATGCTTGGAGTGAAACTTTCTACAACAGTGATTGATTTTAATATATATGCAACTGATTTTGCAATCTTCGGTCCAACTAAATTTACTAATTTCTCGAAATCAGCAGCTGACATTCTTGTGAAGTTTGTGTAATGGCCTGAAACTTCACGTCCGAAGTTTCAATCCCTGGCCAACGTAATCTCTTCTCTTCTTGTAGAGCGCTAGTTCCCACCATCTTCGTCGATTCATCTTCTTTCTCTCCTTCAGCTGTCGATAAAGGATTATAAACATATGCCGCAGCAGCAATTTTTAATCCCGATGCATCGATCTTTGACACTGGTTTCATCTCATCTGATTCCCGTAACATCAAGCAAACACGGTCCCACAAAAAAAATCGAAAGTCCCACAAACATTTCACTGTAACATGACTGTTACAGTGAAATGTTCGCAAATGTGTAGGTTTGATTATTTTTTACTGACTGGCGATCTTTAATGATACCAGCAATATTTTATATATGATACTAACTGCAGGACCAGGTTTCGATTACACGTAAAATAGGTGACGTTTTCAGAGATTATAAAATACTAGATCTGAGACAAAATTAATGGAAGCAACGACTTTACCAGTCGAATTCTGCGGAGAAAATATTATAAACCTGACAAGCTAAAAATGTTACACCAAATTCTGTAAAGAAAAAGATACCACTGAAACCAGTACGACCTTTACAATTGAGTCGTGTTTCTAAAACTATAGAATTGTCGCTTAACGTAAAGTTAAGTACTTGTAATGATTGCGGTCGGATGTAGTCTACTGTTCTCGCTGTGAGGGAAAAAACTGTATTGAAAACTTTTATTGTTAATATGTTACTGAAATTGCTTGTATGCATTTTTAACGCTTTAGCAAGAGCGAGCAACAAAGTAAAAAAAACAACGTTTTATCAGATTTTTAAAATTCTACTTCGTTGTGAAAATGTGTTTCTATACGTAAAATAGTCGAGCAGCTCCGGAAAGCAACGCCAATAAGTCAGCGAAAATTATTCTGATCAGTTATTTATTTTGAAATCGTTACATAGAAACTTCAATGGTGGATGTACTTTTGATTTTTTCTAATATTAATTGGTGAAAAAGTGGGGTTTACAAATTTGAAAAATGGTTTAGGCGTACATTTTACTCACAGCGACGTGAGACTACTGCCGACGCATTATAGACAGTAGTTACGGCGAATTGGAAACAAAATGACCTTCTACGACCTTCCTTCACTATCTGCCCTATTTCCACACAATTAGAGAGAAAGAAGCACATGTAGGCCTAACTTTATCTTTATAAGCGTGTGATAGCAATAAGGGAGTAGGAATTTTGTATATAGGCTATCCTAATTAGGTACTAGGTACGTAGTTGTTAAAAGAAAAGTGTAAGTTATTTTAATGTAACACCTACTGACTTATAATAGGTTTCAAGAAAATGGTAACTTAATTTGGAAATTGCAATAGAAAACTATTATACAAGTTATCAAGTTTGTGCTAAAATGCAATAAATTTCATAATTTACGGGTAGGCAATGAAAACACACCAAACCTCAACTTGCATTACCAATAGGTTGTTTTGAATTTTAGTTTGAAATCTTAATTAATTGATAATAAGGATTACCTTGGGGTAGTAACTTTTCAAACGTAAAGTTACATAAAACAAATGTTTTGTAAATCATTTTTGGCTTTATCAAATAATTTTTAGTTTGGTATTATTTCATTCTGTCGCGTGAGATAACGTTAGGAAGGACATTATTTAAGAAAATCAATAGGGCCTATTACTTTTTCTTAAATTTAGATAATGTTGGAGGTTATTATTATTATTACTGGAGGTTAATTATTTACTTTACAGGAATAATAAAGCAGTTCAAAATTTGTAAAAATGACGAGAAATATATTTTTCAATAGCTTAGCTAGCGTCTTTGGTTTAGATTGACACTAAGCGAAGACATTGATCTAGTGAAAACGATATTTTTACGAGTAACAAAATGTCCCTAGTGCGCATGACACAGTAGTTCCCATGTTAACAGGAACACGTTTTATTTATTGTCATGATGTTTTAGTAGTTAATTTATATTTTAGTTTTTATTGAGGTAGGTTATTTAGAATAAACAAATGTTTTAATAACAATGCATATAAATAGCTGAATATTTTCGAGATAGCCGACGATACGGAAATCTTCGCGCACGAGTTAAACTTCGGTTTATTTCTATTTTTGTCATTCCGAAGGTTGAATTTCAGAAACCGTACAATTTTCATCTCATTAGCGCGCCCATTTTTGCGCCGCGCCAGTATTTAGTTAAAATCTGACAACCCGACCTATGTTCCATTATACTGAATGTAAAACAAGTTCTTTGCTGAGGGGAACACGAAGACCGGTCACGAAGGAAGTAGCGGGGTAGGGAGGGTCACGTGACCGGTTCAGCAGAAACATAGCGTCAATAATGATTTGATTTAATAAATGAATATATTAAGCTAACCATCGCTTAAACGCCGCATTTAACATTTTAATGCAGCATAAAACGGCATATAATCGCCTGCCAATAGAAATAAGTTAAGACTTCATTGGAATCGTGTAAGTTAAAGTTACTTATACAGGGTGTCAAAAAGTCCCACTCCCCTTAACTTTGGAACAAGTATAAATAAATAAATGAACTTCGTGGTATCTCTCTATATGACGTTTTGGTGTAACCAACCATTTCACCCCCTTAGGGGGTTAAGACGCTAATTAAAAAATCTTAAATACAAACCCCCTTCAAGTGATACATCAGTTTAAAAGGCTTGACAAATGAAGAAGAACTTCCCAAATAAGAGGTCTCTATCGTAACCCTACCAAAAATGGCGGCCAGTCAAATGTTGAATATTATATGTTAACACAATTTTAATTACGTTACAAACACTATTTTCCAGCGGAAATGAATAATGGTTCTTTGCATGTTATTTAATAAAATCAGAGGGTCATTCAAAATCTAGTACTAAACAAATATTTACTCAATTTGGGATAAGCTTAACAGGAACGAATAAACTTGCAGTTTCTAAATACATCAGGTAATAGTCTTCTACGTTGAAAGCAAAACTACTGATAACAATCCAGTGATAACATCAATGGCCTGAGAATACCGTTTTGAGTATTCAATCTAAATTTATAATTAAGGTAAGTCTTTAACTTTATTACCAATGAAAAGTATTACCTACCTAATTAAAAATCTGTGTTAATAAGATGTTTTCAACTTTGACTGGCCGCCATTTTCGATAATGTTAAGTTAGATACCTCTAATTAGTGCCATTCTTCTTCATTGATCAAGCCCTTTAAAGTGAGGTATCACTTGATGGGGTTTGTATTTAAGATTTTGAATCACCCTCTCAACCCCCCATTTTGGGGTAATTGGTGAAATGTTCGGTTACACCAAAATTCATCTCCCTGTGCCATATAGAGACACCCCGAAGCTCATTTATTTATTTCTACTTGTTCGAAAGTTAAGGGGAATGGGACTTTTTGGACACTCTGTTATATATGTGTGTGTGTGTGTGTACATGTAATTAATATACGTTATAGTTTCGACTATAAACATTATGGTCAAATATTTGTGTAAACTTATGTAAAAGTATTTTTATCTGTATGTTATTATAATGAGAAGTAGTTTGTATGATTGTTTATTCAAATCTTATCTACTACCTTTTGGTGGTAATTTTGCTGATTGTGCTAAGCATTGAAACCTGGGTAAGATGGGCTATGTTTCATCTTGCTTTCAAAATGGGGTGAGCTGTGATTAAGAAGCACGTTTTATGATACCTCTTCCACATTTTGGTGCCTTTGTTATCTTACGTGGCCAAACCAATATGCGTAAAAGAGTGTGGCGATTAAAAGATCAATACATTCAGCGACAAAATATTACCGCCAAGCTCATTATACTTTTATTTATGTTGCAGTATAGGTCTTCTTTGCTTAGTATATCCAATGTAGGTGAAAGCTTTCAAGGTAACTGATCTCGGAATTGAGAAATATATTTCAGATTGTATTTATATAATGTTAACTTGGAAAAATGTAGAAGTTTTGACTTGTTGCTTAATGTCTTTCCTTTATGTCAGTTATATACTATACTAACTCGTTTGGGCCTACGAGGTTCACACAGAAGCAGAATGGGCTAACGCATTTACCGCTATCCCTAGAAAAGTTAAGAAATTGAACTTGAGTTATAAGGTGATTTAGAAAGACACCTGCACAACTATTCAGGGCTATAGAATACAAGGGCTGGACCAGTCCGCCAAGGAAAGCGTTCCCGCCACTGCCACTGTGATGACGTCACGGTGGTAACAACTGCTCCATTCCTAACGCTTCTTATAAGTATTTCTGCTACAATAATTTCAATTTCTTAGCAAAGCTGTAACATTTTTATGATGCGCTCTTCTTTAGTTTTAATATTGACACTACACAAAGCAATTAACAGACTGTAAACAATAATTAGTCTAAAGATATAAGCAGAAGACAGGGTTACAATAAAACTAACTAATTCGTAGGTAATAAAACGATGTAGTGTACTAATGTCAGCATACTTTTAATTTGATTCTCTGAATCATTTCTGAAAACTAAATACGAAATTTACCAAAATGTGCCACATTATTGAAAATAGTTGTATTTATTATAATAAACCACCAAAACTTGAATGTCATACTGCAGTTTAATAAAACATGTGTAATACTTATAAAATAAATCACATAAAAGTTAAAAATACTTACACACAATGAGTAGCTTATATGCAGATATGCACATGACGTAATAATTACTGCTGAAATGAAATATTAAAAAAAACTGCTTTATAGAAATTTTCCTTCCCTAGGCCTTAGGGAATAGTTAATTTATTTAATAGTTGAATTTAAAGAATTGAACTATTTAAATTTAAATTGATACTGAGCAATTTAATTTAGTCTAGAAGTTTAACTTAAAATTATGTTTTATTTTTGTCATCAATAATTTTATTACTCTAGGTTTAAATTTGATTATAATTATTTGTATATTATATATATCTAATTATTCTGACAATTTTAAGTGCCTTTTTGCTGGTAAAGATTTTTTTTAAACATTTTAACTTAAAGCTGCAGAAGAAATTACTTGAGGATCTTGGTAACTTTTTAACATAAAGTAATCTGGCTTGCAACTCTTACATTAAATAAATAATATTTTTTAATGTTTATTTTAATTTGAAGCTGATTATTTAAAATTTGTTGTTTTTAAATTTTGAGTTATCAATAATTACCGGTACTCTAAGTTTAAATCTTATTATTATTATTTATATATTATACATTTATTTATTTATATCTCATCATTCTGAAAATGTTTGTTTTAATGTATTTTGTTAGTAAATTTGTTTCTTGGAATATTCAAGTAACGCTGCGGACAATATTAGCCTACTTGATAATCTTGGTAACATTTCATAAAGTAATCTCGTCTGCAACGTAACATTAACCCTACGTTGGTCGACGGGTGAGCGTGGGGCTCACTTTTAATTTTATTTTGTTTTAAATCAACTATGGTTAGCATTTCCGGTCTGAAACTTCTAATAGCTGTCAGTTGGAATGTGAAGAGGTGGGGGGTTGCCGGTCGAGTTTCCATCTTATTTCCAGTCGCGTCCTTGACACCGAACGGTTCACAACTACACGAGAGTGAGCGCCGCGCTCACCCGTCGACCACTCGCGTTACAATTTATTTTACTAAATTCGGCTTTTTGTTTAGGTTGTATTTTAGGATTTTAAGCTTATTTTTAAGTGCATATCATTTGTTTATGTATTAATTATTATGGATAACAATCAACAAATAGTGCAGTGGCTGCTGGATGAGTCTGAGGGTGAGGACACGATTGCCACCGATCATTTTTCTTCTGGTCATGAAGAGGATGTTGTAAATAATAGTGTCCATGAATCTGGCAGTGAACAGTCAGGTGAAGAAGAAGAAGAGGCAGGAAATACTTTCAATATCGGGCCAACATACAAAGGCAAGGACAATGTTACGCTATGGAACAAGCATGCGCCCTCTCAATGTAGACGAAGGTTGGCAAGAAATATTGTTGTTCATCTTCCAGGTGTAAAAGGAGAAGCTAAAAATGCTCAAACAATAAGAGAAGCCTGGAGTCTTTTTTTCCCGGATGTAGTTATTGAAGAAATAACTAAACACACGAACATTCGTCTACGGGAAATTAGGCAAAATTATAACCGAGAATCTGATGTTATAGATACATATACTAAAGAAATTAAGGCTCTTATTGGTCTACTCTACATGGCAGGAGTGTTAAGATCTTCACACGTTAACTTATTGGACTTGTGGGCTACCGACGGAACTTCTCCTGAAATATTTCGTATGGTGATGAGCTACAGGCGTTTTTATTTATTATTACGTGCACTTCGTTTTGACGACGAGGCCACAAGAAGAACGAGAAAAGCTTTGGATAAGCTGGCTCCCATAAGGAATGTTTTTGATGGTTTTGTGGACCGTTGCTTGAAGAATTACATTGTAAGTGAGTATGTGACACTGGATGAAATGCTCGAGTCATTTAGAGGAAGGTGCTCATTCAGGCAATATTTGCCAAAGAAGCCGGCAAAATATGGAATGAAAATGTTCGCTTTAGTTGATGCTAAGATGATGTACAAATCTAATTTAGAATTATACTGTGGTACCCAGCCGGAAGGACCATTTTCACTCGACAATAGACCTCATGCAGTTGTGAAAAGATTAACTGCACCAATTCATGGTTCTGGGCGTAACGTAACCATGGATAATTGGTTTGCATCCATACCTGTCGTAAATGAATTAGTTACTCAAAGCAAATTGACAGTGGTAGCTACATTGAAAAAAAAAACAAACGGGAGTTGCCCCAAGAAATAGTAAGTACAAGGCATAGACCAGTCAACAGTAGTCTCTTTGCGTTCGGTGAACAATCCATGTTAGTATCTTATGTTCCAAAAAAATACCGTAATGTGATATTAATCTCGAGGATGCATGACTCTGATGAAATTGATGAGGACACTGGAGACCTGATGAAACCTAGAATTGTGACTTTTTACAACAGTACAAAGGGAGGAGTCGATTTGGTTGATAGTATGAAAGGAGAGTATACTGTAGCAAGAGTATCATTTCGGTGGCCTCTTCGTATCTTTTTCTCTCTACTTGACATAGGGGCAAGCAATGCTCAAATTGTGCTAAATAGCAACACTGGTGAACAGTTGAAAAGAAGAAGGATTCTCAAAACCTTGTCACATGAACTCTTCACAACACATATGGCCCTGAGAGCTTCAAGCCATGGCGTGCAAAATGATCTCCGGTTGAGAATACTGAAACAACTTGGAATGGATGCTGAAACATCGAAACCACTTCCAGTTCGAAATAAAGAACGTCTAAAGTGCGGCTTCTGCCCTAAGAAAAAAAAACAGACTGACAACAGTTAGATGTGCAACATGTGTAGTGCCGATTTGTGGGGAACACACAGTCACACTTTGCGTGCATTGTAAAACAAAGAGTGTTGATAATGGATCTGTCTCGGACTAGAATAAAAACTATACTTTCCCTTCATCTAATGTAAATATCTTTATTAATCTTAATAATTCATCTTATGTTACTAATGTTTAATACATAATCTTTAATTAACTTTATTTTTCACTTTTTCATGATTTACTTACAAAAATTCGTTCAAAATCAAATTTTATTAAGTTTTTATAATTGTTCAAGTAATACTACCACTTGTAAAATATTTTTCTATTCAAAATAATGATTATATACAACAAATTTTGTGTCAGTGTTACGAATAAATTCCCTATCACGCATAATAGGTTAAAAAACGGCAGGTGAGCGCAGCGCTCACCCGTCGACCAACGGCGTCTGTCGGTCGACCTCGACCAACGTAGGGTTAAATAAATAAATACGTTGCTAAACATATAATTTAGGTAATTGTGTGTATTGTATAATTTTTTAAAGAAATTCATGGAATGCCTCTTCGAGAAAATTAGCATTGAATATGTGTTAAAGGTCGAAAATCTCGCGGAATTATATACCTTCTTTAAAAACGTGTACTGAGCAAAATAATTGCTCAATATTCACCAAACTTGCTAAACATATAATTTAAGTATTGTATAACTTTTTAAAGAAATTCATGGATGCCTCTTCGAGAAAATTAGCCTTGAATATGCACCAAAATGCGAAAATCTCGCGAAATTAAATACTTCCTTTAAACACTTGTACTGAAAAAAATAATTGCTCAATATTAACCAAATTCGCTAAACAACTTAGGTGATTGTGTGTGTTTTGTATATTTTTTTAAAGAAATTCGTGGAATGCCTCTTAGAGAAAATTAGCCTTAAATATGCGTCAAAAGGCGAAAATCTCGCGGAATTATACACCTTCTTTAAACACTTGTACTGTACAAAATAATTACTCAATATTAACCAAATTTGGTAAACATATAATTTAGGTGGTTGTGTGTATTGCATAATTTTTAATGAATTATCATCTGTAACGTTATATCAAATAACACCTGAGAGCTAAGGCGAACAGTGTTTACACGGCGTGTCATGGTACCAGAGTGACGTCACATAGGAGGGGGTCGAAAGGAAGGTTGAAACAGTCGGCAAGCGTTAACATCAAAGAAGTGGTCCAGCCCTTGTATTCTATAGCCCTGACAACTATTAGGGTAAGAACAGAACAAATGGGTCTCGGTGGAGGTGGAGGTTGCGGTGGATGCTACTAGTTAAGCTGCGGTCGATGTCGGATGCACATAGCAAGGAGGTTACCTGCGCTGCTCAGTCGAGCTAGCACACGGAATGACAGACGCCAGACGTGTTATATGCGAGCTGCTGTGGATGGGGAAGGCAACTTGGCCTTGACCGCACCAATCACAGGGAAGCATCCTTGTAGGCATCCATGTAAAAACAAACTAATTTGATTTTCAAAAACATCAATGTAAACCTCCTGGAAGGCATCGCGCTAAACCTCCACTGCGACTTACATGCTCTGTTCTCTTCCATTCACTACAATGTGTTTCTTTCACATGGATGTCGACATCGACCGCGACTGCGACCTCGATCTCCACCGCGACCCACTTGTTCTGTTCGTACCCTTAGATGGAAGCTTATCTAGGGACGAGAGAACGTCCTGCCTGCCAAGAACACCGCCACTCGACGATGGTGGTTTAGTAGTTTAATATTTTAAGGTTTAACAAAATACAAATTAATGTTTAAGAATGCAAATACAAGACGTTGAATGAAGTAAATTTTACAAAAAACGCTTTTGATTTTAGTCTTCATTTTTAACTCAGTTGGATCTTTTATAAATGCTCTACTCGGATTGTTTAGTTTTCCTAACTTCTGAACGTAATTTTTGCTTTACTAAGACTTTTATTTCTCTGTCTACATTTTGTTACTCAACACCCTTGAAACATTTGTGTTTATTTAAGTAAATTGCTGGAACGTAATGGTCACCACATTTCTTTCCAATAAGGCCATGGATAGCGTATAAAATGGTAATACACACCTATACATAACAGGAAAGTTTAACAACCGTTACCTGGGTTTAGCAGAATACTTGTTAATTTAAAAAAATAATGTTATACAACTCGTTGATTTTCATGTGATAAAACTTTTGTACATTTATGTGGTTACTAAAAATGTTGATTTTTACGGTTCACGTGTACGTAGATATTTTATAAGAAATGTTATATTAAACACTACGATGCAAAAAGTTGTAAAACTGTGGTTAGCAAGGATGTTAATGTTTTATAACAATTAATGTATCAATCACTCAAATGCAACATGTTATAAAACAAGGTAAGGATGTTTTATAATTTACGTTTATGTGGATATTTTACAACAAATGTTATATGAGACAGCGCAATGCAACAAGTTATAAGGCTGATGTTTCATATCTACCATGCCAGGTTTGGTGTGGCAATTCGCACCAGCTTTGTGAGCAAGCCG
>JAGFPH010000328.1:0-11570 GCA_018207615.1 Philaenus spumarius | reverse complement strand
TTTCTGAATTTATTTAATTATTGAAATATTTTTTGAATATTTTTTTTGTATTTAGTTTAGGTAGAGTTTTAAGTTTCACAATAATTAAACCTATGCTGCAGACAAGCGAAGTTTTTGCTTAGTTTTTGGCTGTCTGTTACAATCAAATTTCCCAGGAACGGTTAAAAGAAGAAATTCAGCTGAAATTTCAATTGTTAAAAATGTAGTTAACACGTATTATTCTATAAAAAAATATTTTACCATCAATTTCACGGATCAGTGTTTATACTTTTATACCTCCACAAAATCAATGTGTCTTGATACTGTGCTGAGGATTATTGTTAAGAGGCGTCTTCAAAATTTATTTAAATTATGGAAATATTTTGTAAAAGATTTTTTTGGTATTTAGTTTTTCGAAAATGTTGCGCTAAACAGCTTTACGCTTTATTTTGCACAACTGGTAAACTGTAGCGAATCAAAACGTTTGTAAATAAGTGATTTCATTCAACTGATTATGGTAATAATATGTGTCGGGAGCTTTTCACTGGTCGCCACCGCCATTTTAATACATTTCTGCCTGTTATTGGTTAGATGGTTAGTGCGTTGTATTTCGTATTTATTGATTGTTGTTATTAATTGTTGTATTAATATGATTTACTCTGTTGGTCCCAATTCATAACTATTCAAAAAAATTTCTTGAATAGACCCACTCACTTTTAAGACAAACAACAAAAACATGTTAACAGTAACATTTTTTCAGAGAGAAATAAAAAAAGTGATTACCTGTCTAGAAAATATGCAACAAATTGATAAACTTATTTCTTTCACTTTAATCTAATCATGTCTGATGTTTCTTTACCAGAGATGTACATCATTATTATATTATCTTGTTGATTAAAGCCTTCGAGGACAAAACAGAATATTCTAATGATAATCCTGTATTTGAAATCGTGGTTTGATACAATCCTCATCAATAAATTCCTTAATTGAATCTCGATAATCTCTTTGTGGAGCCCGAGACCATTAAGGAAATGACTTTCTTTGCGCAGGGTAGTGCTCTTGATTGCGACGTTGCGCCGCACACTTGCGTACAAACTTCAGGATCGAATGTGATTGGAAACCCTTGAAGGTTTATCGACGTTAATAAAGTACGGTCAAAGATTAATCAGGCGATCGCATCTGTGTTTACGTTAACGCTAACTTGTGCTGCAGTGAAACGTTGAGCCCTTGTATGAACTGGGAAATGGGATATATTGAATATAACGGAATATATTTAGTAAATTAAATGTAAATAAACTAACCTTAAAGCTGGGGTGACGGATGAAAGATTGATTAAGGACAGATTAGGTGAGAAAATCATGTTATAATAAACATTCCGCGGGCCGAAAGAATAAAATAATAACAGTTTTGGGAATGACGTTCAATTTCACATTTTTTGTGAAAACAATATATATCAGACATTTCAAGTTGACTCGCGTGTCAAGAGTTCCGTTCTGCTATATTTCCGAGCATTTGACCAAAATGATGTTAATAACAAAAAAACAACACTTCACTTAAAATACCGAACTAATCATTTAATTAATTATTATAACCGTGCTGAGTATAAATTATAATTTGATGTTGGAGACTGTTGAGTTTACGGCTCCCAAACACGTATAAATGGGAAATAATAAAATTATGGATCCGCTTTAGTTTTTCTGTAAAATATATCTTTAGTCCCTTTAGTGTGTTTTTTAATATATATCTTAAATAATACATATTATTAAATTCTTCAAATAATAGTATTGAAATCCCAAATAAAACACTTTCAAATTTTGCTCCAAAGGCTGTAGTATAAAATATTTATTGGTTTTTGTATGAAACCTTCGTCTCCTTCCTAAAAAAATTCATAGTAAAATTTGTTTTTTGTTATTATGAATATATAATTAAAATAAAATGTAGGTTAGCTTGGTTTATAACTATGCACAATTGCACTATCCGTTTCGGAAACAAATAATTGTGACGGACAGACAAACTAGTGGCCCTAAGAGTTCTGTTTTTCTCAATAAAGCTTGGGAATTCTAAAAACGGAACAGCTGTTTTCGTATGAGTTTAGATTATAACAAAAAGGAAGAAGTTTAAAATACAACAATAATTGTAATAAGCGAATTTATACTTTTTAACATATCCGTTTTTATATCCGGATACATTAATCCTGAGAAAATATCTGTTTTTAATCTTACTCGGTAAACAATTGTTTCCTAGCATGCCTGGCTGCATGAACCTTGATAATGACGATATGTCGTCATACAAAAAACCACAATTAATAATATTTCTCACGCAATTCCATAATTTACCAGCTGATCCAGTAAATAATAAATGTTAAGTTAGTGACCCTTTGAAATATATAATTTTCGTTGTAAACTAGGGTAGAAGACCACACATTTGTTACAATCAACTAATAATCGTATACGCACTATGTGTATCACTTTTCGTATTATTTACAAGTAAATATTTACGTGCAGTCATGTTGCCTATGCAACGCCTTAATCCAACACTCATCCGCCATATTGCCACCGCCATCTTTCAACGCTCTAGTTAATCTCTAGAAACATTTATCGCCATCAAAGTTAATCAACTGAGATAACAGTTTATCTAAATTGAAGTTTGGTAATTAATTTGAATTGATTCGAATTTCCAGCGAATCTGTTCAGAAGTAGAGGGTGAAAATCTGCTTACAAGATTTGTTTACATTGTTACAAATAGAAGCATGTAAATTAAAAGCTAAACTTGTTAAGATAGACGATGTAAATGAAGCTGTTTAGCGATTACGTTTAAATTTCAAGAAAAACGCATTTGATTGCGCCTGAGTTGACGTTAAAATTATGGTTTGTAATTTGTTATGATTTTCAGGAATTATTCAGTTATCCAATCGTTCTTGTTAATTGATTTTGGCAGAGGTTTAATTTGGGAAATAAAGTTGCCGCTTTACGTTCACTCTAACAACTTGATTGATGGATCACAACCCTTGTTAGCTACAGCCTACTATTTAGTGTTTATATGTGGGATCAACTCGCAGAGAACTCTATTATTTACAGCTTTAAGTGACTACACTTTTCATTATGATGATACACTGGTTAATTTTTAAGGAACAGGAATTTTCATTGAGCACATTTTAATTGATAAACTTTTGTTTTAGATACGTTATACAAAGTTAAATAAACGTTTTCTCTCACTTGGCGACGACAGATTTTCTCATTAAAACTTCCTAAAATTCTTAGCCTTTTATCAAAATATTTGTGTTGTTAGTCAATGTTGTTAATAAAAACAAAATTCCATAAGTAACATTTTTATAATTTTGTGAAAACGAAAACAATTTTAGAGATAACTAATTGATAACTATTACGCATGATATAATTTGTTCTAATACTAATAAAAAGAGAAAGCCTTGAGAGTACTAAATGAAAATAACATAATCTTTTTATAATGAATTATTGTTTTAAATAATTACGAAGCTGTACAAATGCCTTTATGTGGTTTTTGCCTTAATAACATATTATTTACTTACAATTAGTATCACAAGTCTGTTAAACAATAATTAATTAATGCTGATTTATTAATGAATAATGCGTATAAAAAGGTTATATATGCAACCAGTGTTATATGATTTCGCGCTACAGTTGTGTTCGTATTACTGACCTGTTTGGTGTTATTTAAATTAGTTGCACTACTTATTGACTTTTGATTTACTTGTCTTAATAAGTTTGTAATAAAATATTGTTTATTTTATTGGTAGTTTCTTTACAATTTAGGTAAACAAATTTAAAATGGCCCTCTCAGAAATTAAAAAATTTAGTTTTTTACCCCGCCATCTCACAAAGTTTACCAAGTTATGGACTTCCTGCATGGCGGCCCAATCTTCTCTTAAAAGAGAGCTCCGCCCTCGCGATGGCTCGCGTCGAAGCAAATGCAAGCAGGTTATTTTATATAAATAGGCCTTGGCCTACTATTAAATTCTAATATGTCTTATTTATTTTTAATTAGGATGTGACATAACGGTTTCTTATTTTTAAATTCCTTAATTTATTAAAGGATTATTCTCTAGCTTTATTTAAGTATAACAATCAACATTTTTTTTAAAGGGGTTGTTACTAAATTTTCACTCGTGACAAAATGTAAATCTGTGATACTTTTTCTATGTATGTTGTAAGAAATAATTATTGTAACTCTATTAAGGAGAAGAGAGCGGCAGAGTGCGCGTATCAAGCTTTCCTCAGCTGCTGTTCCTCCACTACCACTGCCTCTCTCGCCGTCGCGTCGGTCGCAAATTTATGCGTTTCGCGCTACGTTCGGATGCATTTTTATCATACTTTATCAACATTATTAAAAACTCGACGATAACGAATTGTGAGTTTTAATTGACCGAGCGAAGCGAGGTCTCCGTTTTAACTCGACCGTTCGGCATTTCGTCTTTGTGTCTGTCTACCTCACGATTACGGCCAAACGTATTTACCGATTTTGATGATTTTTGCATGGATGTTTCTTATTCCTAGGCCGAGCCATGTATTTACGGGTTTTTCCATTTTTCATTTTTAACCCCTTAAATAAAATAAAAATGGCGGCCGGACCATTTCTCTCAGTGCAAGCTTTTTTCCGAATTTAAAAACTAATAATATTTTGCGGGTAGCAAATTTGATTTTCAACAAAATTTTATCCTAGATTTTTTTCCGTATCTCTAACGGTAAGCTCACAAAATGGCCTTAAACTCCAAATTTGTTAAAAATCGTCCAAGTTTTTGTATTTCAACCATGTTTTTATACGTTTATTCTAAACCAATTCAAAAGTGTTCCATAGCTTTTTTGTAGATAAAGGTTCAAAGAATTCATACATGCCAGTAAAAAAATGATTGAAGTAAAATTAACAAAGTTATTACCTCAAGAAACAAGCATGTTCAGTAACGAAAGGAAAAAGTTCAACTTTAGGCCTACATAAAAAGTAGTAAAAATTTTTTGTAATTTTTTCATAAATGTAAAAAAGTTTCGTAATTTAGTTCTAAATAGAACTGTATAAAAATATTTATCAAATTTCTTATTTCGAAAACACCAGCTTTTATGTTCCTACTATACGACTGCTAACAAAACTAGGCCTATTTTGAATAGTAATTTAGGAATATATCCTTTGCCCAAAAATGACATATTATTATAAGAAAGTGTAGAGGATAAATCAAAGAATTGAACTAAATACTTGTAAATTATTATTGTATAAAAGTATTTGACTTAGCTTTACTTGCATTACAAAATGAGATGAAACAAATGAAACCTAGCGGCGATAAAGGACATACAAAAAATGACCGTTGGACAGCGTGGGAAGTGTTGGTACATGGTTTGAGATCACTATCACGACGCTTTAACATCGTTTGTTTTCATTATTTTTAATATTGGAATATGATATGGATCTGTAAATACATTGTTTAAGTTATTCAAGTATGTAAATATTTAATTTTATGTTTTCCTTCAATAAACGATATTTGTAGCTATCTTACGCAGTATTAACCTACATAAAACACAATGCTCCCTAAAAGAAAATCTTTAGCAGTAAAAGCTCAAGAAAAATAAACGAGAACTAGAAATCCTGGAATCGCGGGGATTGCAAAATAATGTTTCACTGGCTAAACCTTCTGCTTACTTCCTTACTGGCATACTATTTTTAACCTAAGCTTATAACCACATTTGTTATTTCAACGAGCGAGGTCTACTGTTCACAGAACTACGAGTGTATACTTTCATAATCCGTTTGGTAAATTTAAATCTGGCCACTCAGGTTAATAGGGCGCATTATGAAAGATAATTACCTAATTTATACTGTGATTGTTGATAATCTATAATGCGACAAATTTCATCTTCCGCATGTTTGAAGTACACATACTAAACAATCATTTTTTAAAAGATCTGCCCTTAATATTATAAAATAACAAAGATATGAATTTTTAAAAAATAGTGGTTTTTACTTTACTTCTTAGTTCAAGCGTCCAAGGCTGTTCACCTCGATGGCTCGATGTCTCCGGTATACGTTTGCAGCTAAGGCCCAATGCTGAGTTTCTGTGAGGATCTTTCTGAGCATGGGTTCTTCACCGACATTTTCTTTTAGGGTTTGTCTTTCTTCTATGTGGTAGGTGCAGTGGATGAGTATGTGCTCCAAAGTCTCATCCTCTCTCTGGCATGTTCCACATAATGCAATGTCAGTCAAACCAAATCTGTGGAGGTAATTGTTCGTAATAATATGCCCCGTCCGAGCCCTAGCCGCAAATGTTGCGATTGCTCTCGGAACCGACTTGAAGATTTTGGGGTCATTTGGTTGTCTCTGAATTTCGAAGTAGACACGGCCGGACGTGCAATTCTGCCATCTCAGTCGCCATTCCGCATTGAGAGACCGATCAGCAGTCTGCGTACAGTGCTGCAGAGAGTAACGTCGTTCCTCACTTGGGCGCATGCTGCATGCCTGGTCAGCTAGAGCGTCTGCCGCCTCGTTACCCGGAATTCCACAATGACTAGGTACCCACTGTAGCGTGATGCTTTTGTTTTTGAGCTGGGTTAGGATGTCGTAGATTTCCGATGTTCTGAAGCTGTAGTGGTTGGACCTGGGGTTTCGAAGGGTCTGCAAAGCTGATCTGGAATCTGTGAGAATGCATATTTTGTTTTCCTCGATCGTCGTGCAGAACTGTAGGGCGGCGTTTAAAGCTAAAAGTTCGGCATTCATGCTAGAAGACGCATCGCAAGGAAACAGGTAAGACTCTCCCAATTGTGGACAGCAGAACGCTCCTCCACCTCGATTATTTATTTTATCGACAGATCCGTCTGTGTAAATTTTCAAATGATCACTGTATTTCTCGTTGATAAGTTCCAATGCTGCGCATTTAAGTAGTATCGGCAAGTCGCGCTTGGTAAGTGAGCCTGGGATATCCAATTCAGCTTTTATTTCCGGCAGTGACCAAGTTGGTTGCGTAATAACTATAGGTATAGGTTCGTTCTTAAGTTCAGCCATCTCCGGTCTTGGTTTATTTCTGCAGTTGAAAAGGGATTGACGAACATTGTTGCCTCTATCGAAGTCAAAGCCGATTATATCTGGGTACGCCATCATTTGAAAAAGCTTGTTGCTCATCATCATATGAATGTACAAATCAAGAGGTTCAACAGCCAGCTCAATTTCCATTGCTTGGCAACTTGTGGTCTTTGGGCAACCCAGACAAATTCTAAGAGCGCAATTTTGTATAAGCTGAAGTTTCTTAATGTAAGTATCAGCTGCACCGCCCCATACCTCGCACGCGTACGTCATCTTTGATCTCACGAAGGATATGTAGAATTGCCTTAGTATGTAAGTATCAGCGCCCCACTCTCTACTGGAAATCACTTTGAGTGCATTTATCCTGTTCATGCATTTTTCTACGACATTACTAATGTGCGCGTTCCAGAGAAGTTTTGGATCCAACCTGATTCCCAATAAACTAGGGTTCTCATTGTAAGGAATCTCACGATTGTTTACAACAATATTGGGCTTGTAGTTCTTGTGTGTGTACCTTCTGGAGAAAAAGCAGGATTCCGTCTTGGATGTGGATATCGTCAGACCCCAGTTTGCACACCATTCAAGGATGTTTTCCAGTGCTGCTTGTATCCTATCTGTCGCTACAGCTGGCTCTCGAGTTGTTGTCCATATCGTTACATCGTCAGCGAAAATAGCCATATTGACAAAGGGTGGAAGCACGGTGTTCAGGTTACTTAAGGCGATGTTGAAGAGCGTGGGACTGATGACTGATCCTTGGGGAATCCCATTTAAAACAGCACCCTCATAAGAGTAGGATGTATTGATTTTGGTCCTAATAGTTCTGAATTGAAGAAAGTCCACAATGTACTTCAACATATTTCCTCGCAGACCCAGTGTGATGCACTGTTCAATAATGGACATTCTCGGAACTTTGTCAAAGGCCGCCTCAAAGTCCACCAACACTGCAGCAATGCATTCCTGCTTCGAGAAACCTGTGTAAATGCTTTCTGTGAAGGAAAGGAGAGCGTCGATAGTGCTTCTTCTGGGCCTAAAGCCGAACTGTTGGTGTGCCAGAAGCTGATGTGTTTCCAATCGCCACGTTAACCGGTTGTTGACCAGTCTCTCCAAAAGTTTTCCAGTACAAGAGGTTAGTGCTATAGGTCTGTAAGAGGCGGTGATTTCGGAAGGCTTACCGGGCTTCAAGAGTGGGATAATTACTGCCAGCTTCCATTTGTCTGGTATATCCCCCTCAGTCCAAATTGTGTTCAAACTTGACAAAAGTTGATGTTCCAATTCTTCTGAGCAGTTTTGCAGCATTAAATTGTGTATATTATCATCGCCTGGAGTTGACGTTCTAAGTTGGTCTATAGTACTCTTGAGCTCGACCATAGTAAAGCGATCATTGCACATGTCATCCTGTGCAGTCAGCAATTGCAGATTAGCAAGAAATGCATCTTTGTCCGTCAGATGAGTCGGCCAAATTGTGCTGTTCCCAGATTTTTCGATATACGACGAGTTAAAAATGTCCGCAATCTCTCTTTCATTAGTAACTCGTCTTCCAGTGGTCGTTTGGATTAGAAAAATCTTCTCTGTGCTTTTTTCTTGGATAGCCTTGAAACGTTTCCAAACTGCTGAGCACGGGGTGTTTGAATTTATTTCATTAACAAAATTGCGCCAAGAGCTACGTTTGGCTTCTTTCACAGCTCTTTTGCATTTAGCTGACGCCCGATTATATTCTGTTCTATATGCTGGCGTGCGATGCTTCTTCCATTTCCTCCTCGCCTTCTGTCTCACTACTCGCAATTTGGATATTTCGTCTGTCCACCAAATGTTTGACGGCTTTTCATGAAAATTTGATTTTGTCCTTGGAATACTCTTTATAGCTGAAGCGATTATAATATTTTCTATATCTTCGATTTGAGTAGCTTTGCAGCCTGTAGTATGTGACTTAAACAGTTCCCAAAAAATAGTGGTTTTTAAACATGTTATTTTTGTAAAAAATTGCGCAAAAGCTCATTGCCTGATAGTTTTTGTGTTTTACATACCAATGTGCAACCGTTAAACTCACTGTTAAGTTGCTATTAAGTTCAGTAACAAAATTAGCCGTTTATTTTGCTCTATTGACTGGTCTATAAACTTAAACTTAAATTATTTGTTACTACTGGTACTAAACTTGGTTGCAACCTCTACAATGACATTTTGTTGTGAAACTTTACTGTCCAATACATGGTAGCGTTTACCTTTTTAATTTTTAGCAGTAAGCGGTAATTTATTTAATTTTACTTACAAAAAGTTTTTGTTGTTGTAATTAAATAAATAATGGTTATTTATAGACCTAAAACTATAAAACTATAAAACACCAAAAAGTGTTCTTGTAAATATAACTATGAAGTAAAAATGATTTTTCATATTTTGATGTAGATTACATTTTCTTGCATTGAAACAAACTGCACGACTATCGGTCCGGCCTCCAGAAATAGATATCACTAGTGTAGTAACCTAAAACCAAAAAACCCAAAGTGCCCTTAAAAATATACTGATGAAATAAAAATATACTTTTCGAGCCAGAACGTGACGTAACGGGTATGTATAGCTAGCCTACATAAAATGACGGGACATGATGTGACGGGTGTGTATAACCGCACCTTAAGCCTATAAATAGTTTAAAAAATGCTACTGTTTAATTTAAAATATGTTTCCATTACACATACATATCTCAGCTGTTTGAAGATGTTCATTGTTGGTACAATAATCAGTTGTTTACATTAATGTAAAATTTGTAAGGTTTTTGTTTAGCAGTAGGCCGTACTAATTCTGTGTATTTTCAACCTTTATTATAACTCCTCTTAAATCATAATCGTAATACTTTGGATTTATACATTTATTTATTACTAGCTGACCCGGCAATGTTTCGCTATTGCTTAATTTGAAACTTTGAAAGACTGTAATTCGTATCACTGAGGGCCGATGTAAATTATAATGGGATTCTGCTCATTGCTTGATTTACCTAACCTAAAATTATATTCAGTTTTTGATCCAAATCAGTTGTTGATCAAAATCAGCTGTTGATCAAAATCAGCTGTTTTAAGCTTTTCATACGAACAGCTGTTTTTGATAAAATCAAAAGAAATATTTCTTCTTCTTCCTTAAGATTGACCTTCCATAAGATTAACATTGAAACTTTGAGGGCCACTGGGGCGTAGCCCTAGTGTCCTAGGACTTTGGTAAATGGCCTAAAACCTTCCCAGGGTTAACCTGTGTTACTATGCAAAATTTCAAAGCAATCGGATGGACGGTTTGGTAACGCATAAAGGACAAACATACAGACAAACGTACAAACATACATTGAATTATATATATATAGATTTATTAAAAAGAAACTATTAATTGTGTGTGCAGGAAGTAAAAGGGTATGCGTTCGTAGCTCAGCCCATTTGTAATATGTAATTGATAATTTATAATTTTTGTAATATACCGTACTAATTATAGTTTAGATGTTCATGAACGACTTGCCACAAACTGTAGCAGATGGATCTACGGAACTGTACAGGAACGCCAATAGTTAGAGCTCAAAACATCTTCTTACTATTTATATAGGCGTATTATATACTTCTATAAAACACCAAGATAAATCGTAAATATATTGCAGAAATATAAATAATTTTATAAAACAAGTTATACAATGCTAAAGTGATTTCATTTGTATTTGAGTTCGCTACAAATCAAGTAACCCGTGAACGTATTTGACGATTTGTGTTACTGGATGAATGAGCAGCGATCCTGTAAAAAAACAGTAACGGATTGGAACATGGTCCTGCATGTCTAGGCGTTTTGAACTAAACAATATTCGGAGAAACAAAAATAGAGAGCTAGAGAGACACGGGGAGAGAAGGAAGAATCCATTGTGAACCTTCAACTCACATGACATATGTGTCAATCATTTCTGTGGGCTCTGTCCTGCCAGTGTAAAAATATTCTGCCTGAAACTTGGCACTTCGTACTATTGTTTTACTGGTGTTAGGGTAATCCTTGATATTGCTATACTTTTAAACACTACATAAAGAGGACAGTTAGTGTAATCAGAATTGCTTGTTACAAATTACCCTCCTCTTTGTTTTTGAAGAGTAAACTTCTATAGGCGCACCTCGTCTAAAAATTGCCGGCGGTGAATCGGATCTTACCGTCACGCTTTAATCGTCACGCGTCACCCTCTACTACATATAGTACACGTGTGCATATAGCAGAGAGTATATAGTTTTCTTGGTCATACTTTTGAAATGGACAATATGCTTCCTCATTTCGTAAGTTGTGTTAAAATACTTTACTTGGTAATACCTCTGAAATGGACATTGTGCTTCCTCATTTCGTAAGTTGTGTTAACACAGTTTACTTGGTAATACCTCTGAAATGGACATTGTGCTTCCTCATTTCGTAAGTTGTGTCAAAAATAGTTTACTTGGCAATACCTCTGAAATGGACATTGTGCTTCCTCATTTCGTAAGTTGTGTCAAAATAGTTTACTTTGTGATACCTCTGAAATGGACATTGTGCTTCCTCATTTCGTAAGTTGTGTT